>JARHVA010001879.1:2940000-3006780 GCA_037957365.1 Torreya grandis | reverse complement strand
TGTTATATAATTAAACTTTGTATAGGGTCTTGACAAGTCATAAAATGGTCACATGGCCATTAGTGAAGTTACATAAGATATTTTACCTTGGTCATATTTGTCTAAGTTTATGTTATGTCATTTTAGTCCATATTTTGGGTCATTTAATGAATTGTATAGTTTCATATAAAAGGAAAAAGGTTTTTCAAGATGAAATATAATGTAAAATATGTCAGAATGTTCAGATAAACTATCTTAGAACCCACAAATTGTAGGTTCAATGTGTAATTATGAGATCACTACAAAACAAGTAGTTAAAAGAAGTTTTTATGGACAAGGACAAACCTATATATCATATGTGAAGCTTTAAGAGATTCCCTTAAGAATTCACAAAAGTCAATTTTAGGATATAAAATCTTGAACATTGTCCAAAATTACTAAAAAATTGACCCCCCTCTCTCTCATCACTCTCTTGGGTTAGGTCAAATAAGTCAACCAATTTTCCTTTCGTATGTACAACCTGAGATGGGTTGGTATAAATGCACTTGGTGGATGAAAATACATCCATTTTTACTTAAATTTAATAGAAATAGTTGTAGGATTGGGTTATTTTTGCTCTATGAACAATCTCTAATATTTTTAGCACATCAAAATTTCCTACATAACCCCAACACCTTTTGTTTTCTCCTCTTTTTTACATTGGACTAAGGTTTCTAGGTAGTTTATGAAGGTTTAAAGAGTATGCTCATCTTTATCATGATTTTATAAAATTGTTTTTCATGTGTTAAAATTGAATTAGTAATCAAGATCACCCTCATTGTGCTAGAAGTGAGCACTACTAGTTTGCATGACAGTGTTTTCATTAGTGGCAGAGTTTGTTTTCTGTAAGCAACTCCATATCAAGGTATTAAACCCATGAATATTACTTAAAATCATGGAAGATAGTTTATCCATGGAATATTTTCATTGAAGGAACTCAAGGTTGATGAAGAGGGGATTCTAAGACAATGAGTAAAGACTGATCAGAACTCCAATTAAGACAGTCACCTACAACCACCTATAGGTATGTACAAAGAATGGAAAGGCTATCTAAAACCAAATAGATATATTGTGAATAGTATCAAGGCTTGAATGGATTTCTCAAGTCACCTAGGGGTTCACTATCATAGCCAAGAACACTCTCAAATAATATATGCAATCAATGAAGTTGATAATTTGCAATTGAGATAACTTACCTTAGTTTCTTTAAAGAAGGGACTCTTCTCTACAAAGTGTCATCTATTGGTGGAGGTATATGAGGTTTAGAGAAAGTCTTTGTATTTCCATTATTGTAGCCTAAATATAATACTAACATGCCAACACAAGAGGAGGGTGGTTAGTAGAGAGAGAGAGAGAGAGAGGAGAGAGAGAGAGAGAGAGAGAGAGAGAGAGAGAGAGAGAGAGAGAGAGAGAGAGAGAGAGAGAGAGAGAGAGAGAGAGAGAGATAGAATGGTTGAGAGTTTTAATATAGTAAAATCTCACTATAGATATTTAGTGAACCATAGTGATTTTAATCAAAATGAACCTTGAACACTATAAGGACAACTAGTGAAATATATTAAGGAATGAGAACATGATCTAAAAAGAAAGATATAGGCTCATATAGGTGTGATATGGTCCTATTTACCTCAAATGAACCAAAGGATTGATTCATAGTGTTCAAACAAGATAATATTCAACCTATAGGAATATCATAGCTTCTCTTAAGGTGACATCTATAGTCTTACTAAATACCTATGGTATATTAATGGTAATGGTATGAGAACATGTGTTCAAGACATGATATGAGTTTCACCAATGTATAGAATAGCCTAATAGACATAGTGAAAACCAAGAGGTGGTTATAAATAGTGCTTCCATGTGAATACGTATCTAAAGGAAACTCATACCTCTTCCCTAATTATCACTTATCGGTGACATAGTCATCACATACTATAGACTAGCTTGGCTAATGCAGAATGTTGGTTTGGAAGGAAGATAGAGGTATAAGTTGAGGATGATTACATGAAAAATAAACTTATGAGTTAGGATGACACACTTCCATGAGATTATTAGATTTCAAATAACTAAAACTAAACTAGTTTTACAATGCCACACTCAATCAGTCCCAAAACCCTACATAATCAAGTCAAAATACTTGTTTTAGGAATTTGAAGTTTTGAGGGGTCTAGAGGTATGCTATAGCTTTGATAATTAATTTTTAAGTTAACCATGACCTAAAATAAACCTATATGATCTCATTTTTTTAATAAAAATAGGGTGGACACCCTATGTTTTATCTTAGATAGAGGGTACTCCATGAGCAACATAACCTAAAATTTTGGTATGTGAAGAGTGAAATCAATGAAGAGAATAATTTTTTAATGATTATAGAAGAATGTGTGGTTTTAATAAAGGTGAAAAAAGATATAAAATTATCTATAGTCATTGTAAACCTCACAGGTGTTCATATACTCATAAAGATAGTCAAGGCCTATTAGGCCTAAAACTGAACATGAACCCTAATAGCTTTGAAATTAATTAAATTTACCATATTATCTCACCAAAATATGTGAGAGAATAAAAGGTAGATTATAAGGCTAGTGAGACCCATTTATTTCACAAAATATCTCAATTTAGACTTTATGGCCTAAAACTATCTTAGACCTACCCAGAATGTTTTGAAGGATCTGAAAGACCACTTTATTTTTCTTGAATCTATATGGTTGGGTTACATGGTGGCCAAAAAAAAAACTATGGATAGTTTAAGGGAGTATTTATCTTGTTATTAGTGTAAATATTTAGGGGGTTTAACATCTAGATTTTATGAATCATTATTAACAAGCAAAACCTCCTAAAACCCTATCAAGAACCCAATGGAGAAAAGATCATTGGAGATTCATCTAAAAGTGGTAAATTTCCTTGGAAGACAAAATATTAATACTTGGAACTCTCTAAAATACCTCACCATCCATGTTTTCCATACCATCCCTTGTATGAACATGCCTAATTCTCTATCTTTTGTAGGATTTGAAGTGTGTTGTAGATACAAAGGAGAATGGACAATAGAGAACCATTAAGGGAGGTATGTAGGTACTTTTTATAACTCCATATACTCATCTCTAATTCTATTTAATCATAAAAAATTTCTCTACTAATCCATTCATTATAGACAGTCTAAAAAAGCATAGTGAGAAAATAATGTTACTACCTAGTGTGATAGTGAGAGAGGTGACTTTGAATATTTTGAGGTCTATTTGATATACCAAAGGATAAATATGTTCTAAATAGATGTCATACTTTCCTTAAATTAATTTAATTGAGAAAATATAAGTCACTTATGCGACAAGCCTAAAGGCTTAAACATAGAAAGCTAATCAGTGGATGAAAATAATGAATGATAAGTGACAAAGGGGAATTCATCAACTAAATGGTGTAGATGAATGTTACAAATCTTTTCACCAACCTATCATGCTAGGACATATATTTTAAAGACTTCCTAATTTATTTTTAATCAGTCAAATGACTCTTCATCATGAGGGTAGTTTCAAAGAAGGAACATGAAGAATATCTACACCAACCTGAAGGGTTATGTCATGTTTGTGATAGATATTTGTCCAAGAGGACCTTCATGACCCATTTACCATTTCAATTATCTTTCATTTTAACTATTTTATAAATCTTGAAACTTGGCATTGTGACCCTTGAGCTTCACTTCTTTTCTCTCCTCTCTTATTCTCTATATATTCAAGCCATTTTAACTTTGTAATGGATACACAATTGGTATGACAAAACCCTATTAGTTTAAAAATATCATTTTCCTTTAAATAGAGCTATATGAAGTTTATTAATTATCTATAAAATATTTGCTACATGTGTCAAGTGGTTTATGTGGTTGACAAGTGATGAATATGTTCTCCTTACTTCCATTCTACTCTTACATGTTTTGTGTGAGTGATATCTCTTCTAACATGTCTCATAAAGTGTGAGATGTAACTAGTAGTGTCTCATATTAGGCCTTATTTTCACCCACCTTTAGATATGCATAGAAATCTACCTCTATGACAAATACTCATGCTAGAATGACATAGAGTTAAGGTTAGTTTTGTAATTTTTTATTTGTTAGTGTAGATGTAAGTGTGTTTGTGGACTTATCTTTAGTGTATCACTTTCATTAGTTTAGGCTTATTTATGTTTCCTACTTCTCTTTTCACTCCCAATAGTTTTTATCCTAGTGTAGTGTGAGAGCTTAAAGATAGATCAAGGGAGTTAGCCCTTTCAAACCTTATAGATTTATCTCTTATAGTAGATTTTATATGAGGAGATACATTTCCATGTTATCCTAAAATTGATAAGTTTTAATTGACTTCTCTAGGGTGAAATTTTAGGATATAATAGTTTTGGCACACCCAATGGGACCTGAATTCCATGAAGGTTGTTCAAAGTAGATGCTAGATTTGAAAATAAGGAGTTTTAATAGTCTACATCCTACAGTATCTGGTAACTACAACATTTTAATCTTTGTTGTAGACTAGTGCACTATTTCATGTCTAAGGTACACACAAGTTCTCTCACTAAAGTCATTCCTTTTAAATTATAATAGCTTCCCCATTATTCATACAAAATAAGTAGATTTGAAAACATTCAATCCTATCCAAAGAAGACATACCTTGCTCACAAGACCATAAGAAAGTTCTTGATTACCCCACTCTTGAAATGTCCTAAGGCCACAATGGAAAGAAACTTTCCTTTGTTTCCTTCAATGTCTATAGTCCTCTAAGACTTCCCACTTTGATGATATATCTATATCTGCCTGAAAAAATGTTCCATCATACATGGTGAGATTGTCATCACACCTATTGAGCATATTATAAATATTGATAACTTTTGTAGTATACATCACATCATAGAGGAGAATATTTCAATAAGGTTGTTGGATGTATCCTTTAAAGGAAAATCTCATGACTAGTATGAAATATTAGTACCTAAATCAATCACCACATGGGATGATTTGGGAGATGCATTAAGAGTAAGATTTTAAGACAAGAGTGACAACTTATCACTATATGAGCAATTGAGCAATATTAGGAGAGAACCTCAAGAAGTTAGTAAAGAATTTAACACAATATTTTATAAGATATGGGATAGAATACCAATCTTGGTAATACCAACAAATCACCATGCTTTCCTTTACTATCTTAAATATTTTGATAGTGATAATTAAAATATGATATAATATACGAGAGGTAACACTCTTCATAATGCTTATGAAGTGGCCATTAGAGCATATAATTATTTGATTTGCAATGGAAATATTTCCCCAATACCTCCCATACCCTTATTTCTTGATTTTCAAACTCATAAACTTTATTTTACTCCTATTCCTACACCTAAACACAAGCCTACTTCCCCTACTCAACCAAACAAGTATAATGAGGTAGACAATATGAGATATATAGAGCTAGATATCTTAGGTCTAAAGAGGATTATCCAAAAAAAATAAGTAAGGACTTTCCAAATCCACTATCAACATAATCATCCCAACCCTAACTATCAAATAAATAGGACACCTTTCTAATTTCATTCCCAAGGTTAAGGACAACTTGTTCAATTAAAGACATATGGTTGTTACAATCCCAATGATCCTTCCACCTTAATAACACTAGTGCCTACTAAAACTAACCTTGCCCAAGAGCATAACAGTCAACCTTATGATCCATCTTCCTATGTCAATGAGTCCTTCAATCAATCCTTCATGGTAAGTTTGGGAACTATGCCAGCTATGACTCAAGATGAGGTACCAAATTGAGGAGTGACTAATGATAAACATGGTCAAGTGGGGTCTACATTGGGTAACTAAAATAAAAATGGTTCATGTGTTGTCAATTATCAAGGGTAGTTAAGCATAGATGCAAGATTTATAGCTACAAACATAAGGAGCAAGAGGAAGGTAGTTGAATAAGTTTCAGGGGAAGCTAATAACCAATCAATGAATGTTAAAAAAAACACAAGGTTAAGTATGTCTAATATTATTCCAAATGCAAAAGTATCTCAAAGAGATCAAAATGCTAGGGGTGTTGTCATATCTTAAAATTATCAAGGTATAGGTAGCATGATTCCTACTAGTGTTCAAGAAAAATTTAGTGATCCTTTCACTAACATTATAGAGAAAATGAAGATGTCTCATGTGAATGTGTCAATGTGGGATACATTGGTAATACCTAGAAAATCAAACCTACTTCAATATGAGATGTCCAAGCTCAGATTGGCAATAAAACAACCAAGTGGGAGAGAGGTAACTTTGACAAACACCATAAAGCCTAATGAAGGACATATAAATAAAGTGGAAAATGTAGACAAACCTCCTCATATATATTTATCCATAATCATTAGATATGCCTTGGTACATAATTGTCTTATTTATAGTGGAGATAGTAATTTCATCATGCCTAAACAAGTAGAAAATAAATTGAACTTGAAGTATAAGCCTCTTGCCAAAAGAGTGATAAAATTGGATGGGTCAATTTCCAAAACCATTCGAATAATAGATTTTTTAAAAATTATTCTTTATTCTTGTCCTACCTTCACCTTTTAAAAATATGTTGTCGTTGTAGATGTGCCTCCCCATTTTTCACTTTGTTTGTCAAGAGAGTTCATCACTAAAATTGGAGGATAAATGACTTCAAACTAGTCATATATGGGACTTATGACTAGGTATGGTGCAAAAGTGACAATCAAATAAGAACCTCTTTCTAGTTTTCATGTAGATCCATATGTGGCTTAAACCTTTAACATGAATTTTAATGTCATTCAAGAAGATGATCACCCTAGTGATCAAGAACCTCTAACTCTTCTTGATGTAATATCTTATTTGTATCATGATCAGTGGGGAGTTGAGCAAGTTCAATTTGAATAAACTAGTTTGGGAACTTAAATACTTCATGAAGGATGAGATGAAATCCTTGAGGCACATCCTAATAACATTCTAAAACAAGTTACATGGGGAAACTATCTTGTACATATGAGTGATGATGTTAAGATCCTAGCTATGACAAAGCATGATAGTCTTGGTGAATGCTCAATTTTACCTACCAAACAGGATAATGTGCATAAACAAGAACCTCATGAAGAAGAAGATGACATGTGGCAAAAATTTAATGACCTATTTTAGAAATTTTAGGAGGTTATCAAGCCTTAAATTCTTCAAAAAGAGTGTAGACCTAATGATTAGGTCAATCATTATCCATATGAACATAAGGAATATCTTGGTCTCTCTACCAATCAAGAAGCAAATTTGGTAGACCAAGATATGTTTGATGAGCAAAATAAAGATTTTGAGGTCTCAAATGAGTAAGAAACAATAATTATAAATAAAAAGGATGGTCTTAATGACTTACAAAAATAAGCATATCATGTCTCAAATCCATTTGAAGTTGAGAATGTTGTAGTGACATCCAATGATCATACTAAAGGCTATCAAGTGAGTATGACAAAGTCTAGGTAAGATGGAAAGCTAAAAAATCTTCCAAGAGAGTTAGGTGGAGTATTCATAAGAGCTCCAAGTAGTACACTTACAATCACTATAATTCTCAAAACTGGTAAGTAACTTGACTATATCTACAAGCAAGCATCCATTGACAAATATACCTCATATAATAAACTATTTTCTTTGGAGAAATAATGACAAAAAAAGCATTGTATTTGACACTAGTTGAAGCAATGACGAGTGGTTATTCACCTTAAGTGTCTTTAGGTATTGTACATACTAGCATAGGTGTGTGTTTTACTTATGTTGTGTGTTTTCCGTAAGTTTTCATGAGAACATAAGTGTGTGTCTCATTTCTTGTATTTTATGATTATTTCCTTATTGTGTGTTATATGTATGGTGTCCTTTCAAAGGATTATTAATGTTGAAAATAGTGTATCGGTGACTCTATTTCCCAAAGATAAGAGAAGGTAACTAGTCCTTATCATAGAAGGCATGCTACCCTTAGGAAATCACCAAATTTGACACTAAGTCAAATTAGGTCAACCCCATATATATTTATATTTTTTATAAGGTCTTGTTAAGTCATAAAATGGTCACATGGTCATTATTGAAGTCTCATAAGATGTTTTACCTTGGTCGTATTTGTCTAAGTTAGTCTTATGTCATCTTAGGCCATATTTTGAGTCACTTAATGAATTTTAAAGTTTCCTATGAAAGGAAAAAGGCTTTAAAGGTGAAATATAATGTAAAATATGTTAGATTAATTATAGAAACTATTTTATAGCTAAAAAATTATAGTTTCAACATGGAAAGAAGGAGATCATTACAAAATAGTTAGTTAAAGGTAGTTGTACAAATAGTGCCAACCTATTTGGCATGTGTGAGGATTCAAGAGAGTCACTTAAGATTACCAAAAGTTATTTTTAGGCTTAATAATCTTCACTATGTAAAAATCTCTCTCTCTCTCTCTCTCTCTCTCTCTCTCTCTCTCTCTCTCTCTCTCTCTCTCTCTCTCTCTCTCTCTCTCTCGGGTAGGTCAAACAAGTCAATTAATTCCTTTAGTAAAAACAACAAAATATGAGCTAGTCTAAATGCACTTGGTGGATGAAATTAATCCATTTGTACATACATTCCATGGAAATATTTTTAGGATAGGTTATTTTATATATATGAACAATCTTTAAGATTGTTAGCATCTAAAAATTGCTTGTATAACCCCAACACCTTCGGTTTTCTCCTCTATTTACATTGGTCTGAGCTTTCCAAGTGATTTATGGAGATTTTTAGAGTATGTTCATCCTTGTCATTAGGTTATCAAACTATTTTTCACATGTGAAACATGAATTGGTAATCAAGATCACCCTCATTATGATATAAGTGAGAATTATTGGTTGTCATGATAGTGTCTTCATCAGTGGTAGAGTTTTTTTCTATAAATGACTCTATATCAAGGTAGTGCACCCATGTTTCTTATTTTAAATCATGGAATATTTGCATTGAAGGATCTCAAGGTTGATGGAGAGGGGATTATAAGATAAGGAGTAAAGATTGATCATAACTCCAATTAACATAGTCATCTAAACCACATGTAGGTAAGTACATAGAATGGAAGGGCTATCTAAAACCCAAGATATATGTTTTGAAAAGTGTCAAGGATTGAATTGATTTCTCAAGTCACCCAAGGTTCACTAGCATAGCCATGAACACTCACAAATAATATCTGTAGTTAGTCAACTTGAGAAGTTACAATTGAGATAACTTACCTTAATCTCTCTGAATAAGGGACTTAACTCTACAAAGTGTCATATGTTGGTGGAGGTATATTAGGTTTGAATAAGTCTTATATTTACATTATTGTAGCCTGGACATAGTAATAACATGCCAACAAAAGAGGAGGGTGTTGAGTTGATAGAGAGAATGGATGAGTGGATTTTCAATATAGTCAAATCTCACTATAAATATTTAGTGAACCACATTTCTTTTAAGGCAAATGAACCTGGAACACTACAATGACAACTAGTGCACTATAGTAAGGAATGAGCACATGATCTCAAAGGAAGAGGTAGGATCATATAAATGTGAGACGGTGTTATTGACATCATAAGAACCAAGGGAGTGAAACATATTGTTCAAACAATAAAATTCCCACATATAGGAATCTCATAACTTCTTCTAAGGTGACATCTATAGTTTGAATGTAGACCTCTGGTCTATTGATGGTAATGGTACGATAACATGAGATAAAGACATGAGATGAGTTCACCCATGTATGGAATATCCTAATATACTTATTAGAAACAAAGAGGTGGTGAAACACAATTCTTTAAAGTGAATAATCATCTACATGAAACTCATACCTCTTCCCTAATTGACACTTACAAGTGACATAGTCAACACATAGTATAGACTAGCTTGGCTAATGGAGTATGTAGGTTTAGAATAAAGGAAAAGGTATAGGTTGAGGATTATTAAATTAAAAACACTATCATAAGGTATTATGACACATTTTAATTATATTTTTATATGAGAGGAACTGAAAATAAACTAGTTTTTAAATGCTATACTCAGTCAATCCAAAACCTTACAAAGTCATAATAGCTAGTTTTAGGAGTTTGAAGTTTTTAGGGGTCTATAGGCATGATATATATTTAAATTTTTTTGTATATGGTATTAATGACCTAAAATAAAAATATATGATATTATTGTTTAAAAAAATAGGGGAGGAACCCATTGTTTTGTCTCAGAGTGAAGGCACTCCATAAGCAAGATAACCTACAAGTTTGTTATGTGAAGAGTGAAATAGATGAAGAGAAGAGTTTTGAATGATTTTGGAATATTTTTAAGGTTGTAATAAAAGTGAATATAGATATAAAAGGATATAAAGTCATTATAAACCTCACAGGTGTTCATATACTTATAAACACAGTCTAGGCCTATAAAGCCAAAAATGAGCATGAACCCTAATAACTTACAACTTATTTCAAGTGGCCATATGACCTCACCAAACTATGTGAAAGACTATAGGGGAGATTATAAGGTTAGAGATACCCATTTATTTCAAAAAATATATCAAGTTAGACTGTTTGGCCTAAAATTATCCCAGATCTACCCAGAATGCATTTTAGGAGTTTGAAGACCACTTTATTATGATCACATATGTATGGATGAGATGCATGATGAGAAAATAATTTTGGGATATTTGAGGGGTAATATATATTTTTATCTATGTAATTTATTTGGGAGTTCAACGTTTGGATTTTATGAATCATTCTTAATAAGTAAAACCTCCTAAAACCCTATCAAGAACCAAATGGAGAAAAGATCATTAGAGATACATCCAAAAGAGGTCAATTTCATTAGAAAATGTTTTGGACATACTTATAAATATATTAATATAATCACCGTCACCTTTTACCATATCATCACTTATATAGATAGGCCTAATTCTCTATGTTTTGTAGGACTCGAAGTGTGTTGCAGGTATAGAAGAGAATGGATAAGTGAGAACCATTGAGGGAGGTCTAAATGGACTTGTTATAATTCCCTATACTCATCTCTCACCCTATAGAATCATGAAAATACCTTTTATAATCCATTAATTATAGGCATTCATAATAAACACAGTGAGAAAATAATATGATTACCTAGTGTGATAGTGAAAGAGGTGACTTTGAATATTTTGAGGTATATTTGATACACCATAAGACAAATGTGATTTGAAAATATGTCCTACATTCATTTAAAAAATTTATTTTATCAACTATAATAAACATGGGTTACAAGTGTGAAGTCCTAGTCCTAAAAAGCTAATGAGTGGCTACAAATAGTGAATGAGAAGTGACAAAGTACAATTCATAAGTTGAAGGGTATAGTTGAATGTTACAAATATTTTTACCAACATATCATACTATGACATATGTGTCAAAGAATTATTAATTTAGTTTTAATAAGTCAAGAGGTTCTTCATCATGAGGGCAATTTTAAAGAAGAATTTGAAGAGTCTCTATGCCAACCTAAAGGATATGTCATGTTTGTGATGGACATTTGCCCAAGAGGACCTTCATGACCTATTTACCATTTCATTCTCTTGAATTGTAACTATTTTATAAATCTTGACACTTAGCATTATGACCTTTGAGCTTCACTTATTATTTTTCCTCTCTTATGCTCTATATAGTCAAGAAATTTTGGCTTTGTAATGGATCCACAATTGGTATGGTGAAGCCTTACTAGTTTTAACATCTCATTTTTTTTAAATAAAATGATATGAAGTTGATTCATTCTCTACAATCTCTTACCTAAGTGTGTCAAGTGGTTTATGTGGTTTACAAGTGATGAATGTGCTATCCTTGCTTACATTATGTTCCTGGACATTTTGTGTGAGTGATATATCTTCTAATAGGTCTCATAAAGTGTATGTGTTTATTAACTGTGTCTTAAAGTGGGAGAGAGACTGGTAGTGTCTTGTATCAAACATTATTTTCACCCACATGTGGATATGCATATCAATCTAACTCTATGATAAATACTTATTCTAGAAGGACAAAGAGTTAGGATTAGTTTTGGTAGTCTTATTTCTTATTACAAATGCAAGTGTGTTTATGGACTTATCTTTGGTATATCAATTTCATTATTTTAGGTTTTTTTTTTTTTTTCACTTTTAACCCCTAATAATGATTATCCTAGTGTATTATGTGAGCTTAAAGATAGATCATGGGAGATAGCCCTTTTAAACCTAGATGTCTATCTCTTGTAGTAACTTATCTATGAGGAGAGATATTTCTATGTTATCCTAAAATTGAGAAGGTCTACTTGGCTTATCTAGGGTGCAATTTTAGGATATAAAAATACTTGTGAATAAAAAGAATGGAGAGATAAGGTTGTATGTTAATTTTAGGGATCTAAACAAAATTTCATATTAGAATCACTACCCATTTCCCTCCATGGAAATTTTTTTACAAATAGTGGTAGGTTTAGAATGCTTTTCTTTTTAAGATGGTTATCTTAGCTATAATTAGATTTTAGTAAAAGAAGAGAATCAATTAAAAACATGCTTCATCACAAAATGGGGGACTTATGCCTATATACAGATGACCTTTGGGATATTTAATACTCGAGTAACCATTCAGTGCCATGGATATGGAATTTCAAGGACTAATTAATGATATTATGCTTGTTTATATTGATGACGTTATTATTTTTTCCAAGGATTCTAATGATAATTTGTTGCATCTTAGGAAAGCCTTTGAGAGGTGTAGGCAATCTAGGGTCTCACTTAACCCCAACAAGTGTATGTTTTAAGTCCATGAAGGCAACTTGTTAGGCCATATTGTCTCCAAGAGAGGGATTTACAATGATACTAAAAGGGTAAGTGCTATTATATCTTTAGCTTTTCATAATCATTGGAAGGGTCTACAAAGTTTCTTAGAGAGAATTAAGTTTGTTCAGAGATTTATACCATATTTGCCAATCATGTGAGACCACTAATCTCCATGTTGAATAAGAATATGACTTTCAATTGGAATATATATGGAAGGAATAGATTTGAGTCAATAAATTAAGACACAGTCCAATCTCCTACACTTATAAATATTTATTTTGATAAGGACATCACCTTATATGACTTCAAAAGTGTGGGTACTATCTCAGCCATGTTGGTCTAGTAGAATGATGATGAGTTAGAGTAGCCAATAGCCTTCTTTAGTAAAATATTGGAGGAATATGAGGTTAGGTATTCCTTTGATGAGAAAAATGTATGTGTTAAATAATAATTCTAAATATATTTAAGCTTTTGGTGTCCAATAATCATGTCCATCTAATTGTTTCTTGTCCAAGTGTCAAAAATTTCATCTTGAGAAAGGACTCAAATGAGGAAAGAGTAGGTTGGATCACAAAAGTAATGGAGTATGACTTGTAAATCAAGATCATAATATTGGTGAGAGGCAAATTCTTGTGCAAACAACTACTTACAAGTTATATAGAAGAGAAAAAGGCTATCGTAGTTCTTCAAAACTACCAATAGCCAGGTGCACTTTTACTACCCATTAGTTAGAATTAAGACATGATTCATTTCCTTTAAATGGGTGAATTAACTAAAAGTTTAGATAAGGCCAAAATAATGTATTTAACTTTGAAATAAATTCTTTATATCCTTGTATATGGTGTCTTGTTTAGAAGGGATGTAAATGGTGCTCTCTTGAGGTGTGTTGAAATGAATCAGGTTCATAATATTATAGAAAAATTTCATGTCAGACTAACAAGTAGTCATTTTTCTCAAAAATTTATAGCCTTAGAGATAATGAGGGTAGGTTATTATTTGACTAATAATTGTAGAGATGTATATGTATGGGTGTAAGAAGTGTGCTTTTTTCCATTAAAAATAGAAATTGGTAGTCCTCCCTCTCCACCCCATCTAATTAGAACAAAGCTTCATGCAATGGGGTTTGGATTTCATAGGCATGATTAACCGAATTTAAATTTTAGGCCATAATTGGGTCTTGATTTCCACTGATTACTTTACAAGGTAGGTAGAAATAATGGCTCTTATGGAATCAAATGAGAAGAATGTGTTGGATTTTTATGAAGGGATAGTCACTAGGTTTAGAGTGCCTTCAAAAATAGTTTATGACAATGCCATGGCATTATTTGGTGATAATATAACTCATTAGGTATTCAAACATGGAATTTTCTTAAGAACTTCATCTAACTACTATCCCCAAGGCAATGGCTTGGCACAATCCATGAACAAGAACCTGATTGGAATCATTATAGGGAATATGGAAGAGAATCAAATAACATGGCATGCAAAGATGGAGGTATCATTATAGGATGATATAATAACTCCTAAATGAGATTTATATAACTACCCTTACATGCTTTTGTATGGTATGTAATCAATACTACTTATATCGATTAAACTAATAGCTTTAGAGGTTGCACATCAATTAAAAATTATGGAAGAAGATACCATGGTAATTAGATTTTTAAAATTGACGAAGTTATAAGAAACAATAAACCAAGTTATTTATTTAATAGAACTTCACCCATCTCAAGTGAATAATACATTTGATATAAGAATATTTAATAGAGTCTTCCTTGAGTGGGATTTAGTGTTAAAATGTGATGAAGATAGTCAAAAACTATAAGACACAAAAAATTTGATGTTATATGGAGTGGTCCTTATGTTATAACTCCTTAAAAATCCTCTAATGTCTTCCAATTGTCCAAGTTATATGGAGAAGAACTTCCAATCCTAGTCAATGGGATTCATCTAAAACACTATGTTTGAAGATCATTTTAATAATTTTGTACATAAGTAGGTAGCTATTATTTACTTTATCTAATTATTATTAGCACATTATTTTAGTAGTTTTGTTGTGCCTTTCCTCTCCTTAAGTGTTCTAACACACTT
This sequence comes from Torreya grandis, assembly GCA_037957365.1. Lineage (NCBI taxonomy): Eukaryota > Viridiplantae > Streptophyta > Pinopsida > Cupressales > Taxaceae > Torreya > Torreya grandis. Next base: position 2,991,883 of record JARHVA010001879.1, on the reverse strand, counting down.
TTTGGTTGTTCTAATTTCCTTATTTTCTGTTTGAAGGTAAATTTTTAATCTTATTGAAATTTGGTACAATAGGTCATATAATTCATACTAAGCCTATTTTAACTATGTTCCCAATTAAATGGATAAGGTAGCATGTCTTAGGGTTTATGCAGGTAAACACCTATGGGAGGTCACTAAAGTGTTGGCTATTCTATCCACCTATGGTCATAGAACACTTGCTTGCTTTGGGAGAGTAATTTTTTGCAAAAATCAATTTAGTGACCTTATTTATAGGCACCTCATGATGGTTAAGTGTGTTCCAAACTAGGTATGCTTGAGTCTTATACTTTGAACTACATTGAAGGAGTCTTCCATTCTTTATCATGAGTGATGGTTGATTAATGAGTTTCTAGGTGGTTCCTCAATGTATGGTTAGTGTCCTTATGCTTTGTTTGAGTCTTAGTTTTACTTATTATGTCCCATTACATGATTAGAGACATTCAAACTGATTCAACACATTCCTTAGTAAAAAATATTGTTATGTCATTATATGAATAATAATAATAATAAAGTTGTTTTAAAAATTGATTTTAATAGAAAATGGGTAAAAAATTTATCTTAAGGCATAATTAGATCATGAACATATTCAAATGAGTCTCTAAAATGCATGTAGAGGCATAAAATGGTCATAATGTCATATCATTTAAATAATTCAAGTCATGTTGGGAAAAGTAACTCCTTTTTAATGTCTTAAAAGGCCTCATAACACTAAAACACCCCATATGATCTCCACTAATCCGTGCAAAGGGAGTCAAATGGCATTTAATTACATATTTTCCATTTTTTGTCTTGTTGTGTTCCTGATTCTCCCTTCCATGAGGAAGGGTGCCTTAAGCAACTAATTTGTTTTTCATTGCCAACTTGATTATGTATATTTCATGCCCTATAATGTTTTTTTAAGGGTTTTTTAGTACCAAATAGGTCTATTCATGGAAAAAAATATTAAAGAGTAGCTTTAAGGAAGAAAAGACCTTCAAAAATAGGGATTTGACATGAGAAAAGTAGAGTTTTGGGAGTTTTTTCAATGGTACATAGTGATACAGACACTTACAAGTTAGGGAAAAGACAAGAAATTTAAATCAAATAATTTCATAACCATTATAGGCCTCCATAAAGAATATCCATGCATGAAATATCCATGAATGTCTAAAATCAACTAAATAACCCTTTACATACTTAGAGAATTCATTTTCATGGATGTCCTATTTTTGTTCTACAGATGCATTATAGATTAAAAACATTAGAGGAGGATAATTAGGTCTTAAATAACATGTCCCAAATTATAGAATAGAGAAATAGCCTCTCACCTTTATGAAAAATTGTTAATAAGACTAAATAGGCCTATTACGAGCTCGTTTGAAGCACAATTTATGGATTTATCTCCCTCTTATTGTTTCATGTAAAATAATGTTCTAGGTGAGTGTGAATGCATATATTATACACCATTTGGATTCTTTAAGATTGAAAGAGAGGCCTCAAATCATGTATAACCAACCAAAACTCCATCAATGCCTCTAACACCCCAAAACCCTTAGAGCCTGTGGATTGATCTTTGGTCCTTTCAAGCTTGCTCTAATGGATTACATGAATAAAAAGGGGTTTTAAGTAATTGTGAATACCTATTGAAAGACTAAAAATGCATTTTAGGCCATGGGAGCTATTGTCAATTAAAGAATACATTGTTTGAAAAAATGCGAGCAAACCTTCTCTTTAGCTGATACAATGGGATATTCTTAGAGTGTGGGTGACTCTAAAGTGAGAAGAACCTCTATAAAAGGATGGTTCCCTTGGATCTATCGCCTAAACTAATATTTTTTCTTGGAAAAGGGAGAGAAATTAATAATAATTCATGAAAACATGTAAAATAAGGTGATGCACCAATGTTTTGAACACTTATAATTACACATGACACACTATCAGACACTTTTAAAATTGTAAATTTCACTTCACTTGCTCTTTGATCAGATTTAACATAAGTATTTCATAAAAATACATGAACTAGCTATCAATCTAGCATGGGAGGATAGATCTCAGGTCTTTTCCACTTCCAAACCAATAAACAAACTATTTGTCACACGTAAAATGACTTATGAAATCTAAAAAACACTTCATGAAGGTAATAAAACTTAGACATATGCAAAGGAAATCGAACATTCACTTAACCACATTAATGAATTCATATAACACACTTCAATTTAGCTTATGAATAGAGGAATTCAATATTTTATTACATAAAATAGGTGTTGGAGTATAAAAATTACCATAACCTAAGCATGCCAAAAGCATAAAAGTACCCTTTTTCACTAGACTAAGCTCAAATTTATAGCACACAGGATCATCTTCATGCCATGGTGGAGAGAGCATGCCAGGTGTTAAACTAGAACCTAGTTGATCATTCCACTAGATCCATCACCTTGGGACATTCAATTTACATTCACCACCTATAGCCATTCAATAAGATCCTCTAAAAAATTGGGTGCCAGTAACTCGTTTGCCTATTAGTGTAAAATATATGACAATGGTAATCATACCAAGTGATTGTCTCGATAATACACTATTATCATGCTGACTATATAATGCTTGTTTGAACTTACTATAGGTATTCATGGAATTGAAAACCACTTACCTTCTTAATGTATGCATCTCATTTGAGTCAATAGAATATTGTGGTTCTAAAGGTCAAAGCATTATGTAATCTAAAAAATCATTGTACATATGGATCCCTTTTGAAGAACAATGAACCAATCATGAAGTAACACTGCAACCGTAGAAAACATGGCCTATATGTTCTAAATATTCAAACTAGGGGTCTTAACTAAGCTTTAATGATAGCCTTACAACTTTGAAGTGTTTGCTTTGGTAACCCATGGTTCCACAAAATATTTTGATTCAACGTGTCCATGTATGTGTCATTATTTTTTATTAAGATATGCCCATTGTCTCTTTGGACATGTGTCTTCATCTCATTCCCCCTAGAACTTGATAAATTTTCTATATTGATATTCTTAGGTGTCTCATGGCCTTAACTTCAACATCATCCATTGATTTATGACTCGCATCAAAGATTATGACACTTGGCAACATCACATGTCTTTTGTGGACCCTACTATTAGTCTACATCCTATTAATGTGCTTAAGCCATGTGGTGGACTTGCATGTAATCTAGGTTTACTGACTTTTTGAATTTAATTTACATTATCAATAGCCATTTGCATGGTTAAATGCATGCCATCAATCTTTGGTCTGGCTAATCAAACATGCATCATTGAACTACTACCAGTCAATGTGATCAAAATTAGGTCATTGATATTTCATCTTTACTTTTTGACTTATCTATCATATGTGTGCCATATATCCTTGATCTAATAGAGTGAGGTTTTGACACTTGGAAGCCCTAAGTTTAATACGTATTTTGCTAAAGATTTTTGAATCCAAATGGCTATTTCTTATGGTTTTAATTTGACATTCCCTGACATGTCCCACACTGCTAGATCATCTTTGAAGGTTTTGATCAAAAAGTGTCCAAACAAAAGGTCCCAAAAAAATTTTCTAAACAAAAAGTTTGAAGATAAGGAGCCCAAAAACTTGATCTTGAGAATTTGTAGACAAAATGTTTAAAAGCTTGAACTTCAGATTTTGCAGACAAAATGGCCAAAAAAAAGTCTAACTTTGTACTTGAGATTTTTTAGACAAAATGTTTGAACAAATGTTTAGATTTGTAAAAAATCCCAACTTTATAAAAAATCCACTAAATTGAACTTGAGACTTTTCAGACAAAATGTCCACATAAAAGTTCTAAACAAAATGTTTGACTTTGTAAAAAGTCCAAACATGGAACTTGTGACTTTTTTACAAGTTGGTTTTATATATATATTCCTTCTACTGATAATTTTAAAGACTTTAAAGACCAATTCATTGACTCACAATACAAACTGGCATGATCTACAAATGTTTCGAATGGTAGGGGTGACATTTTGACCTATGAGGTCAAAATTGTCAACATTTTGGCAACTCAATTTGGAAGCATACATGTTATTCTTGAGAACCAAATGATTTACATGAATTTTTTACTAATAAACAATGACAATTCTGGTCCATGACTACAAGTAACCCTTTAACTTGAAAATATAAAAACATATTCCTCCAAAATAAGGAAAGAAACACAAAAAATAGGGAAACTAATCTAAACAAATCAAATGTGTAATATAAAGCACTTATTTGGAACAAGAAACAAATAAACTAATCTAAATAACCATGACAAATCATGATCCACCTATATAAAAAGGGAAATTCATGAACTCACTCATTCTACAAGATGATATAAGTTGCAAAGCATAATGTTTATTGAACATGACCATTGATGAGTCACTCTTCTTTCCTACCAGTTCTCTTAACATCTCCTCAAATGAGTCATCAATAAAAAAATAATCACCAACAAATATAAACTCATCTTTCACTTTTAGATCTTTCTCATAATGATTATCAACTATAACCTTGTCAAGTGATTCCTCATCTATCCATTGTCCTTGAGTGACTTCATCCTTATTATCAACTGATGCAAGTTCATCTAGCTCTTCAAAGAGATTTGAATAATCAACCCAATATGTATCATGATCTTTTAATGATTGAATCTTGATCATATTTATTAATAACATGCTCTCTAATGGGAAACATATCCTTACAAATATCTTTAATCTCTTGCAGAGATTCAAGGTACAACTACCAATCATCATTATATACCTCATTTTGATCAACTTGAATAAGATAAATTTTAGGGGTGTCTTGATCTTCCTAAATAGGATATGTCTCAAAATCATTCATGACTATAATTTTTACCAACTCCTCATGTAGTTCTTCCACATCAAGACTAGCCTTCTCATTTTCAATTGTAATCTCTTTCTCAATTCCAACCTCAAGTAAAATATCAATGAGAAACTCTTCCTTATACACCCTTAAAGCATCTTCTTCACATTCTACAAGAATTTGATTTACAACTACAACCTCCTTCTCTATCTTCCATAGAAAAGGATCCTCCTGAATAAGGGAGATGGTGGGAGGGTGATGAAATTCATTTGCTTGAGAGGAACTATGAAGCATGGAAGGTTAATTATGATCAGATGTTGGGATCTTAAGGGCTATGGAATCATTTATGTAATATTGAAGAGGGAAAGATAAACTCTTAAAAACTTATACATTCTTCTCCTTCCAATTTACCATCACCTCATCAAAGTTTGAAAACTCTTTGTCCTCATGGACAACTTGATCTTGAGGGATGAGTAAGGAAGAAGTGGAAATACAAGAAGGTTTAGTATCGCAAATAGGATATTGAATAGGAATATGAGTCTACTCTTGAAAACAATTAAGAATCTCGCTTGGTACACACTAAGCATGGTTAATAACTTCATGAGAATAAGGAACACAAAAAAATTGGTAAGGAATATAAGAGGGTTCTTGAGACAACTAGTTCAACACAATTTGTTGCATCTCTCAAGCCTCCATCTTCTCTAATAAAAGATTTTAAAACTTGTTCCTCTCCTTTGGATCATTGGACACATTCTTAAATATACCATTCACTTCTTCAAACTAAGATTTTGAACAAAATTTTCTTCCATATGCTAGATTTTTGAGCTCTATCTCATTCATTCTTTCTTGGAAACAAGGCTGCTCATATGCAACATCATAGCCATATGGTAAAGGTGAAATTTGGTCATGAGAATGATATGGTTCACAAGGAAAGTAAAAATCATGATCTTAGTAATAAATATCATGGGAAACTTGATAAGGATCATCATAGCTTTGATAAAACCCTTGGTCGGGCTTATCAGTCTCATTGCAAGGCTCATATGGATCATGAAAAGGCTAGTATAATCAATCATAGAGATGATAAGGAAGTATACCATAGTTTTCCTCATAAAAATCCATGAAAATAACATTAGGATAATATAATGAAAGTAAACTTACTTAGAACTATGTCTGGAATGTTAGAAGTGATTGTTCGATCTTGGAATCAACAAATACTTCATGAAGAACACTGCTACAACTATAATTTCAACAAGACCAAATCAAATGAGTCATACTAGGATTTCCTAAAAGTATTGTCCATTTGAAGAGCACCCTATTTGAAAAAAATAAAGTAAACCTTCTCTTCAGCTGATACAATGGGATCTTTTATGTGTGTTGGTGCCTCTAAAGTAAGAAGAAGCTCCAAAGAGGGCTGATTCCCTTGGATCTATTACCTAAACTAATCTCTTGCTTGGAAAAGGGAGAGAAATTGATAATAAGTCATTAAAACATGTAAATTAAGGTGATTCACCAATGTTTTGAACACTTATAATTGCACATGACACACTATCAGACACTTTTAAACCTACGAATGTCACTTCACTCACTCTTTGATCAACTTTCACATAAGTATTTCAAAAAAAGGCATGAACTAGCTATCAATTTAATATGAGATGGTAGATCTTAAGTCTTTTACACTTATAGACCAATCAAAAAACTATCTATGAAACTTAGAATGACCTATGAAAGATACAAAACACTTCATAAAGGTGAGAAAACTCAGAAAGAGGCAAAGGAAATTAGACATTCAATTAATCACATTAATGAATTCATAGAATGCACTTTAATTTAGCTTGTGAATGGATGAATTAAATATTTTATTAGTGTCGGAGTACAACAATTGGCTTAGCTTAGGCATGATAAAATCACAATAATCCCCTTTTGCACTAGATCAGGCTCAATTTTGTAGCACATAGAAGCATCTTCATGCCAGGGTGGAGAGGATAGGTTGGGTGTTTAGCTAGAACCTGGTTGATCATTCTAATGAATCCATCACATTGGGCCCTTTGCACTATCATTTCCATGTGAAAACATTCAAGAATATCCTATGAAAAACTAGGTGCTAGTAACTCGCCTTCCTATTGGCATAAAAGATATGACAATGGCAATCATACTAAGTGATTTTCTTAAAAATCCACTAATATCTTATTGACTGTATAGTGATTATTTGAACTTACTATAGGTATTCATTTAATGTAAAACCAATTACAGTATCTATTTATCCATTTCATTCAAGTTAGTAAGAAACCATGGTTCTATAGGTCAAAGCATTATGGAAGACAAGAACTCATTGTACATGTGGATCCATTTTGAATAACAATGAACTAGTCATGAAAAAATAATGTAGCCTAAAAAATCATGGTGTGTAGGTTATAAATATTCAAACCAAGGGTCCCAATTGAGCTTTAATGATAGCCCTACAAATTTGAAGTGTTTGCTTTGGTAACCTGTGGGTTCACAAAATATTTTGATTTGATACGTCTGCCTATGTGGCACCTCCCTGCCATGTTATTTATTTTTAATTAAGATATACCCATTATCACTTTGGGTATGTGCCTTCATCTTGTACCCCCTATAACTTGATCAAATTTTCTCCATTGATCTCCTTAGGAGTCTCCTGGAATTTAATTCAATGTTAGTCATTGATATGTGACCTACATCAGAGATTATAATACTTGGAATCCCTGCATGTCTTACATGGAACGTATTGTCAGTCTCCATCTAGTTAACACACTTGTACCACCTGGAGGCCTTGCATGTAGTCTAGGTTTATTTAATTTTTGACTTTGATCTACACTATTTATTTCCATCTACACAATTGAATACATGTCATTGATCTTTGGTCTGCCTAATAAAATTGCATCATCGATCCATTTCTAGTCCATATGATCAAACATGGGCCATTGATATTTGATCATGAATTTTTTATTTCTCTATCACCCACATGTCATTGATCATTGATCCAATCAAGCAAGTTTTTGACACTTGACAACCCTACTTTTAATTCATATATTGTTGATGATTTTTGAATCCAAATGGCTATTTCATGTGGCTTTAATTTAATATTCCCTATCACGTCCCACACTACTAGATCATATTTGAATGTTCTAAGCATAAAGTGTCAAAAAAATAAATCTAACATAAATGTTTTGAACAAAAATTTTGAAGATAAGAATCCCAAATAAAAAGTCTAAAGACAAGAAGCCCAAAAACATGATCTTGAGAATTTGTGAACAAAATGTCCAAAATATTTAACTTCAAATTTTTTAGACAAAATGGTCAAACAAAAGTTTGACTTCAGACTTTAAAATTTTTGGAAAAAATGTTTGAACAATTTTTTTGATTTGCATAAAATCCTGACTTTATAAAAAATCTTCAAAATTGAACTTGAGACTTTTCAGACAAAATGTCCAAATAAAAGTTTTGAACAAAATGTCTGACTTTGTAAAAAGTCTAAAAATTTGAACTTATGACTTTTTTTGCAACTTGTTTTTTTACGATATTTTCCTTCTATTGATCATTTTAAGGAGTTTTCAATACCAACACACTGACTCAAAAGATAAATTACCATGATATGCAAATGTTTTGAATGGTAAGGGTGACAATTTGATGTGTGAGGTCAAAATTTTCAATAAGAACCAATCAAGAGTTTTGAGGGTTAAATAAGTTTGGAAGAAAGATACAGGTTGCAAGGTTTGAATGAGGGTTTGTAGTGAATTACTAGCATATTATTGATTGTACAAGCCCTTAAGGAATTAAAATTATATGTCTCACCTTCTAATGCCCTTCTAAACACACCTTTAGGTCTATTAGACATTATATTTCAAGGATTTTGATAAGCTTCCATCCTTGAAATCAAAACAAATGCCTACATATCTAGGAATAGGGTTTCCAAACAATTTGAGGTGTTCTTCACTCTAGGAAGGTTATTGATCAATCCAAATGGTCATCTTCTAACTCCCCAAGTCCTTAAATGTAAATTGATGATTCATGTTCTTCTAAAAGCTTAGATTGTAGGGTTTAGGAAAGTCTTAGATCTTGAATACCACTTCATAGGTCTAAGTCTAGTAGAGTTTTCAATTCATGTTATCACATATTTTATGGTGAATGGAGAGATATAAAACAAAACAAAAATTCCCCTTTTCATTTAATATTATTTGCATAAAGTGCATGTTCTTTGAGTTCTCAACTCTAAAAAATAATGACATTTCAAATAAAAGAAAAGGACATAGGTTTGTGAGCTAATAATGAGAGTGCACAACATTTTATAGATGTCTTCTTGAGGATATAAACTCAACCCAAGCCTAAATATTTATTTCTTGTTCTCCATATTATTTAGATATGTGTTTTATCTCATGGAAGTTAATCTTAGGATAAGGTAATGGTGTCCTAGTCAAAAGAAGGACTTATAGGCCTACAAAGAAATAATGAATACTAATAGATAGGCATATAGGGTAGTGATAGAGAATTACAAACAGATGGAAACTTTGCTTCATGGAGGTCAGTTCCAATATAGGGTAAAGGTTTTCCTATCAAAGGACAAGACCTATAGGTATTCATCTAAAAGTCAATTTTCTGACTTCCTCAAGATGTTAATATCCAAAAGGTTGGCCATAAGTAGGTATAAGATCTTGAATAATAATATATTCATCTAATGAATAATTATTACATAAGGCTATTAAATAGCCATATTATAAGAATAAACAACTTCCTAGAAAGTAAGAAGGAATATAAACAAATAAACCCGAGATAGACTTCATGTGTAAAAATGAAACAAACTAATAATAAACTACTATGGTGAATTAATAACCTTACATTAAAGTCTAAAATTCACCCCCTTAATTCAATATTTCTTAAAGTGAATAGTAGATAAATTATCTAAATGCCTCAAATCTATCAAGTGCAAGTGACTTGGTGAAGACATATGCACACTATTCTTCTATCAAGAAATATTGGAGATGGATGCTGTGTTGTTGTACATGTTTGCAAATTAAATTAACTTGCACCTCAATGTGTTTTGTGCATTCAAGAAATACTAGACTGTGAAAAAGTTTGAGAACACCTTTATTGTCATAGTATAAGATGATAGGTGTCTTCTATGGTATGCCCTATCCTTATAATATGTGACATAACCATATTTCTTCACAAATATCTCCTCATACAACATGATAATCTACTTCAGTGGAAGAATGAGAAACAAAGTTCTATTTCTCACTCTCTTAGGATATAGGACCAGATCCTAAAAGAATAACATATCCATAAATGGATTTTTTATCATTAATATTTCCTACATGATCTGAGTCAGAATATCCTATCAAGAATAAATTATCATTCTTCTTAAATTCTAGACCAAAGTCTATTATACTCTTGATATATATTAGTTTTCACCTTGATTATTTCTAGTGAGACATCTTTGGATCTTGCATAAACCTTAAAAGATAGTTAACTGCATAGTTGATTTCAAGACTAGTATATGTTAATTAAATAAGACTCCCAAGTAACTACTAATAGAGAGTTGTATTTAAATGTGGTGATGAATCTGTATGAGACAACTGAATCCTTATCTCCATAGGTATACCAATTGGATTATTTTCTATCATCCTAAATTTATCGAGTATTATCTTATCATATTTCATCTAAGACACAAAGATGTGGTGTTCCTTTTGCCATACTTCTAATACAAGACCATAGTGTAGAAGCCTAAGATCTATCATGTCGAATGATCAATTAAGATCTTTATTTATTGTATCTATCATCTTCACTAAACTACCACTGATGACTAGATCATCGACATATACTACAACAATCACAATCTCCACCCCTTTTTGTTTTAGGTATATATTTGGATTGTAGGGACACCTATGGAATCCATGTTGGATGAGATGTTCATCGATCTTTATGTACAAGATTAGGGAGCCTATTTGAGGCCATACAAAGATATTATGACTTTACATAATTTTTGTCCATTACCAAGTGAGACAAAACCTTTTGGTTGTGTCATGTAAACTTCTTATAGATATCCATTTAGAAAGGAACTTTTTACATCCATTTGGTGGATCTTCCATCCAAATTGTGAAACTAAAGAAAATATCATTTATATTTTTTTGATCTTGGATGTGGGAGAAAATGTCTCCTCATAATCTATGCATTCCTTCTATACATATCCTTTAGCCATGATTTGAGCATTATGCTTATCTATACTACCCTATTTTTTGTGTTTCATCTTGAAGAACCACATACAATTGATTGGCTTCTTCCCTGGTGGGAGATCTTCAAATTGCCTTATTTTGTGTTTCATTAGTTATTGATATTATACATCCATAACATACTTCCAAGGTTTAAAATTTAGAGTTTTTTAAACTATCAATGGATCTACTAATTCTACAACCCTACTCATTAAGGATAAATTTACCTCATCTTGAGTCATTCTTTGATTCCTTGGTCTAGTAGTCGATGTGTCTGGAGCTTTATCAAGTTTAGAATCTCTTAGTATACTTGTATACCATTTAGGCATATGTTGCACTAATTTTGTGGGTTGATTTGCATTAATTGAATAATCATCCTAATCATCATTATCACCTTAAGTGTGGTTATTACCTTATAAATTATCTAAAAGTCTGATTATTGAATCATGTGAGTTTGTGGAAGGCAAACTAGTTTATTTTTCTCATCAGACTTTACATCCCTATTGATGATATATTATTTATTTTAGGGTGCATTATTCTATAGGATAATGAATCTTTATTGTAACCTAAGAAGATATAAGGCATGGATCTATTATCCAGTTTCTTTTTCTTCTTTTTAGGAACATGTATAAAAGCCTTACATCCGAAAACTAGGAAACAAGGATTCCATGTAAATGTTTTGATACTACAAGTATATGGAGTCCTAGAAAAAAATTTAAGGGAGAATGTGAGATATGTCTAAGGCATGAACCGAATATCCTACCAATTTAACTTAGACTAGCTTTGTAACTATTCATTGAATAGATGCAAGGTGATGGTGTAGATTACAAGCATCTCTTATAATGATGAATAAAGTTATCAATAAAAGTCAAACTATATTGGTAAGTTGTCAAACCCTAGGAAAGACATGACGATACATTGAATAAAAAATGAAACAAATTCCATGATTTTTTTTGATTTCAAGGACATTGGATATCATGATTAAACAAGCCTAATACTAATGATAGAAGACTCAAGAGCCCCAAACTAATGATTGTAGTTTTATGAGTGGAATTGCATACACTTTGACATGATAAATCCTTCATATAGTAAAGGAAGGATAATTATTATTGAAATAAATATCTTCATACCACTTGATGATGAATAAGTAAGTTTTTACTCTCCCAAAATTATGATCAATAATTCACTTGAAACTTGATGTGTGGTCTACGAGCTTCATAAGTTGTAAAAAAAAGGTGTGGAAAGATGCAAGGAGAGTGGATGAAGATAAATAAATACAGTAAAAAATATCCCCTCAAATTCAAGCATGAAATAAAATTGATAGTGATGGTAGAATAATATTTCATGCACAATGGGGTGGGTGATCAAGTTAAGGCCACTAGCATGAGGCAATTTAAGGCTAGAAGTAGGAGATAAATGATTATGGAGTAGCCAGTTGACCAAGCCACCTAGGTTCCACCACTCCAAGAGGAAAGTTTAGCAAAATCAAGGTCATATTTCCCACTCCTATGCCACTTTATTTAGGGGATCTCCATTATATAAGGTATGATGGTGTTGGAAAAAAGATAGTGTCCTGACTTTCAATTTGTTTTACTCATGTTTAGCTAGTTAGCATGTTGTAATAGTTATATTTAGGTCACTTGGTATCAATATTATCTTTTTTTTCTTATACATTTGATTGATAATGCTTATTATTATTATATCCATATACTATTTATAACAAAATTCTTCTCATTTGATCCCTTGCATTACTAGTTTTCAAGCCTTGAGACTAATAAAAAGACTATTTTTCAGCACCTCCACAATTGTTCATTGTGTGACTCGAGTTTTGTTTAGCTATGCATGTGGTAAAGAGTATTTTTAATTGTTAAACAGTATTTTTCATTTCATATTTCCATTTATTTTCACCTTTGTGTAGGTTTATTCATCTTTTTAAGTCACATATTATGTTAAGATTGGTTGTGTAGGTGGTTTTTTTGTGAAATTTGGTTGATTATGTCTCTAATAGGACCGTTTAGATACCCTCATTCAATACCAAACATAAGCCATTACCTTAATGTGAGACATTGATGCATATAAATATGAATTAGAGAATGTTTAAGATATGATCAATATCTTGTTAGTACTATTATGGTACAATAAGTAGGTAGAGGGGTAATAAAATATGGTGCATCACCTCTTTTGATTTTATCTTTTTTTATGTTCCCTTTGTCCTTATTCCTTTCAAATTATAGTAGTTTTAGTGTCATCTAGATTATTGATCAAGGGAACCAACCATATCTTGAGGTACATTCCAACCATAGGTGACCCAGAGCCTTGGAATGATCCCATTGTATCAATTGCACATAGAAGTCATGAAATCACTTCTTTAAGGGGTGCATTCCAACATGATAATAGGTAAGGAATGGGTCAAGATTTCCAACTAGAAGGTGTTATTCATAAATATTGATTTTAAATAACTTAAAATCAAATTAAATGGCCTTTTATTATAACTATGCTTTTGGCTCTTGGTTTTGGTCCCAGGTTAATATGTTTTTTCAAGATGCTGGTGCTTGCATTACTATCAATGGGTGTCAATCTCAACACTTTGAGCTTCATAGATCTATTAGACAATGGTGGCCTCTAAATTATTTTCTTTATGTTATAATGGCTCAGGTTTTCAATCATATTTTGACTAATTATGATTCCAAGGGTTTGGTGAAGGGTATTTCTATCCCTAATTCAAACCTTTAATTAATTAATGGGCACTTTGATGATAACTCATTCCTTATTCTTTAGGAGGAGGAGGGATATATTAAACATGCCATAGATTTCCTGAACACTTTATCATTTGTGTCTAGGTCTTTCATCTAGTTTTTGGGTCTTCTATCCAATGTCATAAGACTCAATGTTACCATTCATCCATCTCTCTTGAACCTCTATTGTTGGATGGATACCAATGGCAATTAATTCTCTTTGGAGTGTAGTTTAAGTTATTATGCATTATATTTGCTTTTATAGCCTTGCCTATTGAGTTATGATCTTATGTGGTTCAAAGGGTTGAGAATAAAATTTATTTTTAGATCACCAAACCCTTGAGTCTGGATAGGAATTTACAGATTTATTCTAAGGTTCTGACTACTGCTCATGTTTACTACTCATGTTATTGGGGCCATTTGATTGATTCCCATAATAATCTTGGGAAATGCCTAAAAAAATTTATATGGGACAATTATGAGGGTCATCATGGTTTTCATATAATCTCTTGGGCCATTTATTGTAGACCTAAAGAAATTAGTGGGCAGGGGATCATTAACATTAAAATCCAAGGTTTGCTCTTAGTGTTAAATGGATTATTAGAATATTAGAAGGGGATGAAACCTAGATAATTTTATTGTGAAATTGCATCTCTCAAGGATTCACTCTTGGAAGAAAGGATTGATGAGGGATTGGTCTATATAACATCCTTATAACCCCCATTTTTGTTAAAATAGGTATCACTTTTGTTGCTCAAAACATATGTAAGGATTGAGAGAAGCTCAAACCACACCACATTTTGGTGTGTAAAGTGTTTAGAAGTAGTGTCTTTCTTAATGATCAATGTTTTTTGTGTCCTCCCTTATTGAATTTGCATAATGTTCCATTTACCATGCTTCCTTAGATCGATAGTTTGAGGATATTTGTAAAAGGTATATACATAATTGGGGATATTTTATGAAAGACCATTCGGGATTGGCTTCCATGGAATCTTGTGAAGTCTAAGTTTAAGATTAATATTGAATATGTAAAATCCATATATTAATTGAAAAATTCCATACTTGATGAGTATATAAAAAAATTGGTGTTACCTCTCCCACGCCATGGTGTAAATATTGGCCCTGGCCTACGTCTATGCCATTTTAACATTACTCCACTCACCTTGGGTATAATATTTTATCTTCTTAGCATATTGACATTGAAACCCTCAATCATTGATGGAATATTAGATCCATTTGCCATGTATAGACTAGAATGTTTGAGAATATCTAGGTGGATTTCATTGAACCTAAAAAATCCCATTTCCTTTGGTGTATTATTTACCAAGGTCTTCCTATGGGTGACCAAATCAATCATATGGGGGTCTCAAATCCCACCTTCCCCACCTATCACCACCCAGAATCCCTTAAACACCTTTTTTGGTTTTTCCCTCATGCTCAGTCTACCTAGAGATGGATTCATACCCTCTTTGATCCCTTTATACTAAAATGTTCATATTGAAGATGGATCTCCTGTGGGACTCTACCTTACTCCTTACAAGGTACAACAAATTCTAATAGATTTTGTGTATGAATATTCTTTTTTAGATTTGGAAATACATAAATAAATCATGTTTTAATCATGAATATATGAATAAAATCTCCTTTTTAACTAAAAATATTATTGTTATATCTAATATTACCCTCCATATCTAGAGGCAGATAGATAAATTTCAGCTTGATCTCCACTATCTATAGATTATCATATACCATAGGGGAAATGCTCATTGTGTAGTCGATCATGAGCCTCCATATCCCCTTGTCACCATCCCTATATGGTCATAGGCATGGGGGTAGATGTAAAAATTCATGCAAATGATGATCTAAGATTTGTATGATCTCCTCTATTCATCCTCATTGGAAATCTCCACATTGCATATTTGACAAAGCTAATAGGCACAATGGTGGTAAGGGAGCTAGATTCTTGCTCCACAAGACAAGTTCCCACAATTGCCTCTGACCATTTAAACCTCCAAGTAGAATTTTAAAATTAAGCAGCATGATGTTACTAAGGATAACCAACATACTTATGTTTGGGATCCCATGTTGTTTGATGAAGACCTCCCTACTTAAGGTGGGTGGGGAGGAAACCCTCAAGATCCTCTACCTCCTCTACCTCTATCAACTACCATGTTTGTTTCTGCTACTTAATGCACTCCTTATTGTTTGCACTTTTGTTTTATGCTTTTTTGTTTGATATGCACTTGAGTTTATTTAACCTTGGTTATTTTGGCTAGATGGTGGCTTTTTATCGACTTTGCTCTCTTTTTGAGGCTTTTTTAGATCAATTTAGACATGATTTTGGGGTGTGACTTTTCTACCGATCTTTTTTGGATGATTAGTGATGTACTATATCTTGTTTTATTAATGAAAGTGCATTTTCAATGAAAAATTATCCATTTCCTTAAGAATACCATTATTGTGTTCAACCACACCATTCTAATAAGGTTTTCATGACACAATATGATGGAGTTAAATTTTTGCTTGTTCACATTAGATGATGATCTAGTTGTTGAAATAATCTCTTCCATTATCTATACAAATATGTTGAATCTTCCACTTTAGACTATTTAAAATAAGGTCTCTAACAAATTTAAAGTGATTAAAGAGTTCACTTTTATTTCTAAAATATTATATCTAAGTTTTATGAGGGAAATCATCAATTAATGTCAAACATGAGGTAATGACATGTGATCACTATGATCTAACTATAATATATCATGTTCCCTCTACATTTTTCCTTTAGTGAAAATTTCCATGTGTATTTTGAAGTTTGTTTCTATAAAAACTCTATCTCTAAAGGAAACTGTATAAAAAAACACAAGCCATGTTGTCATTACTATGTTTTTGTAATGAGTGATAGTTCAAGTGACCAAAAAACTCATGCTAGAGTTTATTAATGTCATTTTACACTAAATTATGACTTGAGAAAGTTTAGTGAATGCAAAGATATCAAAATTTTATAATTTGGCTTAATGGTAAACCTTATTATTGTCTACAATAGTTGATTAGTCTTGTGAATTGCTGATAAAAACACCATTAAGATTAAAGACAATAATTTTCCATTCACTAAAATGTGTGATATGATATATGGATAGTAATTTTTCATACTTTGTTGAACTTTCAATTCTCCACCTCAATAGAACTTTCTCACTCAATACCTAACTGACTATAATTTCTCAAAAATATGTAATTGTGTAGATTGAGCTAAGATATATAAAAATAGAACCATGATTTACCATATGGTGAAAGGCCTCTAAATCTATAATGAATTCAAACATTGGTGATTCATATGCTTTTTGAAGAAAGTGCAATTATTTCCCATGAGGTAAAGAACCTCATTTTCTTCAATTCTTCCTCATAATGTGTCATTTGTTGAAATATAATGATTCATCATGGCCTATAATACCAAAAAACATCAAGAATCATTTTAAAATTTTGTATCCCTTTTCTTTTTTATTGATGCACAAAATTATTGTGCTAAATCAATTAATTTCCATTAGGTTGAGGCTTTGTTTTACATTTTATTTTTTTAGGCTCCCTTACCTTTTCTTAGATGAGGGTGTGAATTCAAATTATTTTCATAAAAAACTAATACATGTTGATTATATCATCTACATTAGATGTCAAAAATAAAAATTAGTTTCTCAATTTTGTTTAAATCTACTCAAAAAACCTTTCAAAGGATTGTGACATATATGTTGCATCTAATGAATATTGTCAAGTTTATTGATTTGAGATGAAGATTAAGTAGGAATAACATAATTTTGACAAATTAATCATGATGATTTAATCATTAGTCTTATTAGCTCCTAAATCACCAAGAAAAAGTATCAAACACTTGACTTGAGTGATGGAATCCATAATCAAAGGATAGTTTATTGACTAAGATCACCAATCTCATTTTAAAATTGACATGCCCACATATTTTTATGTTTTCCAAAAAAAAAATTACAAGTTTTCACAAACTAATTATGGCTCCATAACTTCATAAAAGTGAAAATTTAATTTAGGGGAAATTATTTGTTTAATGATTCCTCTTGATTCATTAAAACAATCTTTCTATTTGGTCAATTTGTGAATATATTCAGTATCACATTTATCCATCTCACTTTCTCTTGTGTTGAGTCAATCTCTCCTATAGTTCTTCCATTGTTATAGAGAGAAATAAATAAATGAAAAAATTCAAGTAAATATACAAACCCTATCAACTATCACACATAATGTATAGTCATTACAAAAAACATTCATCTTATTTAATTATAGTTTTACATATATTATACATCTCTTGTGTATTGACTCAAAATTATAGAAATGCTTATCCACATACCATATCACAAATCCTTGATGACATTTTATATTCTTCCATACCCCACTTTGATTGTCACTTTGATATTCTCTTACAAAACATGTGGCCAACCAAAATCCTAAATCACTCTGTTTTTGTAATGTGTGACCAAAGTCCCTATTTATAGGTATCCATAGATGCATTTATAAATTATATTTTTTATAACTAGATTATTTTCCAATTATTAATGCATACTCTATAATATGTTATTGATTTTTAACTTGAAGTGCATTTTATCATAATATAATAGTACACAAGCTTGATGTTATCACATCCACAAGATCCTTGCTTTAGGTTTTGACATCTGTAAGATATTTTTTCATTTGGATCATAAAATTTAATTTCTCTATCCTCATACTTATCTGTAAAAAATGTGTTTCCTTACTCAAGCGTATCTAACCAAGTATGGATAAGTTTGTCTCACTCACCTTAATCTATACTTAGATAATTTTTATTTTCCTCTATCTTTTACTTTATCAAAAATTAAGGATCAACACCTTTCATCTTGACTACTATGTCATAAACATTCATGCACTTAGTTGACAAGATTCTTAGGCCCTTCCTTAACTCCTTCATCATTGACCACTTGGATTACATCTACATATTCAAAAAATACTTAGGAAGAGCATGAAAAGCACATATCAAATGTCATAGACACCTTGCACAATTATTTTTTAATCCAACTTAGAGAAGTGTATATTTGGCTCCACATATATTAAGCCATGAGGCTATATTGTTGAACACACATGCATCTATATAGATCCATAGAATATCAAGGTAACCTAATATTGGTTAATTCCATTCAATCTCACTGAATTGATTAGTTTTCTTGGAGTTGAAAAATTATACCATAGGGTTGTTCTTGGTTTCTCACACATAACATAGTCCCTTAGTCAAATAGTGCATGCCAAAGTAGAATTATAATTGACACCAATAGAAAATCATGCTTTTGAGGAGTTAAAGCAATACTTTTATGCATAAAATGTTCTATAAATTCATGAAAATTTCTACTCCTTTGAGATTCACATTAATTCATCTAAATATACACTTAGCATGTGGTGCTCACATAATATAGACATCTGGCTGCCTATAACTCAAAGCCATTTAACAACATGGTTTAGTGATATTACAATTATGATAAATAGTTTTACATTATTATGTAAGAAGTAAATAAATGTTACCAAAACATCTTGGTTAAGGAGAAAAACATTAATTTCAATCATAAACCACCTTAGTTATTGAATAGGTAGAGTAAGTTGGAAAATGTATGCCACATGAAATGAATGATTTACCTATATCAGTTCTATATGATGATAAACCACAAAAAAGGAAAGGATAATAAGGAAAAATATTGAGTTAGTCACTATTGGTACATACACTCATCATAGTGCTACATAAATATCAACACAAATTTAGTGATAATAACTTTGTACTTAATCGATAAGGAATTTGCATAAGCCTATCCTTCACTTATCCTGGGTGAAAAAATTATGTAGTTATACATGTCTAAATAGCTTATCTACAAACTTGGACATATTTATATTGATGATATTTCACTTCACCAAAGATTAATTTGGAATGACCATGATACACATACTTAGAAATATGGCCAAGTCTTCAGATGATATTTTTAGGTATCCATCTCAAGTATTCATATCCTGTATACAACTAGCATAATTTGAGATAAAATATGTTTGGTAGTCTAGGGATTTTACTTTACTGAACATTTCATATATTACCATTGATGGAATCACTCCACATAAATTCCATTTGATGCTCTAGATGTATCCAAAAGGGAGATAAATATGGGTATCAAAGATGAGATACATAGAGCTTACCCTAGATCTAAATGGATATATACCCTTTTCTCAAAGATTCAAAAATATTTTATCACATATATTTACTTTATGGATGGGATCATCTAACTTTTACATGAAACTTGATTCTAATTATCTTGTAGTTTGAAGGTTCCACTAACATTATTCAGATTTTGGTGACACCATCTTCTCATGGAGATACGTCACCATATTCCTTAGGTATATTATATTTGTCACATTGGCCCTTTGTATCATAAAATCAAGAATCATTTTATCTTTAAATGCTTTCCTTACCATGAGATCAAAAGGTCATTCATTTCAATTTTCAAGAGACTCATATAAATATCTCTATACTTTCATGGTTGATGAGGACTAATAATATTTGGCTCTCTAATTTATAGAGATGATTGATCTTTACCAACATCTGGATAAGTAATTTAATTTTATAATGATATGCACACACATGGTTTCTTATTTTTCTTACCTTGTTGCTTCATTAATATTGAGTAGGAAATGACTATGAAGCGTGGTTGTAGATATAGCGAGATAAATAAAGCATTGTAAGACAATTTGTTTTCAATTTTTTTTTATTGTGCATTCCTTTTAGTCTTTGGATTTATTAGAGTTACTCATGCACTCCATAATCCTTAATTATCATTGTACATTTTCAATCCAATTTCAACATTTTGAGGTTATTATTATTATTATCATCTTATTTATCATATTTATTTTTTCAATGTCCAAACCAATCAAAGGTAGGAGGACCCCACAAAAATTATAAATCATTTTTGTTAATCCATTATTATAATTGTGTTTGTTATAATGTACATCATTTCCAAATGTTCACTTGAATCGTCATTACATATCATTTCACAAAATTATTAACCTAATGTTATAATTTTTGTCATTATTACATATCATTTCAAAAAATTGTTAATCAAGTTTTATAAGTTTATTTGTAATCATGTATTACATGTTAAAATATTCACAAATCATTATTAGATATAATTTCATAAAATAACTTTTAAACAATACATTAAATTTGATAATGAATAAAAGTCTCCACATAATCTATGCAAATATCCCTCCACAAAATCATCCCTAACATGACTAAGATGGCAATAAATGATATAAATAAATAAATAAAATCTTTCACATTACATTTGATATTGAAATAAAATACCTACACATACCCATACAACATGTATAAAACATTTTGAGGAAGTGAAAATACATAGTAATGTGCACTACAGCTTAGTTAAAGAGTATACTGACAAACATCCAAAGTAATAACTTATCACTTAAGGAGTATAAAATAGAAGTCCACGGAGATGTTCCTTTGATGGAAGAGTGATGGAAATTTAATGGAATGGTGAGAGAAAAACAAATGTTAGAATTTTTTTTGTTGTTGTGTGTGATAGGAGTATATATAGGAGAGAATCTTTGTCAAATGCATCGAATAGTCTATTGGCACAAGTTGGAGATACAAGTGAAACAAGGGTAGATCTTCCATGATGTTAGGGTTCAAACAAAGAGCTTTACACACACACACCTACATACATGCTATTCCATGTATTTGGTGGTATAAATTCTCTCTTATTTATTCATAATGAATTTTTGACACTCAAAATAACATAATAAAATGAGAAAATCAAAAGGCATGACAAATAATCTATAAAATAAACCTTTAAAAAATAAATTAGAAATTATATTTAATTAAGAATAAAATAAAATCATATTTAATAAAAAATTAAATTAAATTAAAACACAACACAACACAACAAATATTTATAAACAAAAAATATTCAAAGAATCATGTTCTTCTAACATTGGTGTTATCAATAGATATAATATATTAAATTAATTTTTATGGGATTTTTATCTTCACATATTTAAATTCTCTCATTTTTCTACTAATAAATTTCAATGATAAATGTTTTAAATGATTTCTATTTTTTTAATATTATTAAAAAATTTAAAAAATTATATATTATTAATTTAATAATTTTTTATAGAAACCATCTTAAAAAACATTTTGATTGTATATTTTTAACTTTTGAATTTGTTAGAATTATATATTTTTAATTTTTGAATATGTTAGAATTATTTCTTACATTCCATACTCCTTTATGAATATTATATCTTTCAATCCAATTTCAACTTTTTATTGATATTATTTAATTTATTTAAAAAATATTATTTTTATTATCTTTATCTTATTAATTGTTCCAACATCCAACTTTATAAAACATTATGGTAACCTATTGTTATAATTTTATTTGTAATCATATATTACATGCTCAAATATTCAAAAATGATGATTACATATCATTTCACAAAAACATTATGAAACAATTCAGTAAAAAATAATAAAATAATAATATAAAATGCAATTAAAGAGTGATGTTAATTGAATGCTAAGACAAAAACAAGTGTTGAGAAACTCTCATTGCATATGTAAACAAAAAAATATTCAAAGAATCACGTTCTTTTAGCTTTGGTGTGATTAATAAATATATGTTTTTTAAATTATCTCTTTTCTTTATTAATAAATGTCAACAGTAATAATGTGTTGTGTAGGGTTTTTATTTTAAAAATATTATTAAATGTAAAAAAAAGATATATCACTAATTTAATATTTTTTTATGGAAGTCATTTTGAAATGGTTTAAACATATATTTATAAATTTTTTACAAAAATAATAATATAATAAAAAATTTAAAAAAACCTTCAACTAATTAAATAAATATTTTGGTTGTGATGTCTTTAAAGTGTTTCACTAGTGCTCCTCCATCTAAAACATTATTATTAGTTTTTTAAGTCTTTATTAGACTTAATTTGACTACCATTGCATTTTTTCGGTTGGATTCCCTTTGTATTGAACTTATAATCATAAAAAAATTGGGTGACTTCTTATCAACCCTTCCACATATCAACAAAATTTAGAGAAAACATATGTATAACATACTTTGGTGGGAAATATTTGTTTAAAGTGGTTTCACGGATTTCAATCCATTAGGAATGAGGAATAGCACATCCTCTAATGTATTATTGCAACTTCAAATCTCACTAAGCACGTTATAGATTTATTCTATAGAAAATTTTGTTTATGCATTGAAGTAGTGTATGTGCTCTTTGGAAATTAAGCTTGAAACCACAAAGTACATACCTCATTTAGTCTTGGAACCTCTTCACATTATACAGAAGTTCCTCATTTCTTCTTGGAGCCTATTACCATTATATGCATGTACCTTATTTTATTCTCATTTAACCATATACTTTGTCTAAAATTCCCATTATATACTTCATTCTTGTTCAATTTCTCCAACATATTTGTGGAGAGATCTTGAACTTTATCCTAAACCCTATGACTATGTTGCTTGATAGTATCTTGCTCCTTCAGGATGCTCCTTTCTTTCTCCATGTAATAAACAAGCCAATTCTAGAGAGGTGTACTCAGTTTCTTACCCTCACCTTACTTTTATTTAACATGGATTGCACATTTCTTTATTTATATAAAAGACATCACAAATTCTGAGCTAAATTGCTGAATCCTCTACTTTTAACCCTCTGTTATTGTAATTGAAGGTAAATATTTTTAGTTTGGAAAGTTAGTGTACTAGTATTTTCTAGATTAGACAATCCTTTTAGTTCACCCACCACTTGAAAAGATATGGAACAATTGTGTTCATTTTTTTATATAATTTATTGGTATTCTCAACAACTTATTATTATTATTATTATTATTATTATTATTATTATTATTATTATTATTATTATTATAATAATATTTTTTTGAACATATCGAAACTCAAATTAATTATTCTCCACAAGAAAATGTTTGATGATTATGTGCAATGTATATAGAATAGTAAGGTCTTGGAAAGTATGCCTAATTGAATTTTAAATTTCAATAAGAAAAAATGGAATAAATCAAATATAAATTATGCACTAGCTGGATTATTCCAATTTATTTAACCAAATGGGTCTAAGGTCTATAAAGCTACATTTCCAATAGGTTGTGTTTCTTTTTCTTTATGCACTATATCATTCTTCTATCATTTATTATCAATGGTGTTACCCTATTTAGAGCCTTACTCTTCTAATTAAACATGATATTAATGATGATATTCGATGTTGAATTTCTTCTCCTTCAATGTGTTCTCTTTAATATCAAACAAATATTCATGTTGAGACGAATCTTTTTTATACACATAGGTTCTATGTATTGGTTCATAATCTTATGCTTTATGAGGTGGTCCTAAGGATTTAGTTATTTTGGTGGATTCTCATCCAAGTCTTCTTGTTGTATATCTAATCCTGTAAGCTTCAACATCTCTAATAATGTAGCTTGTATGTGTTCAAAATTAATTTCTACACGTTCACTTCCACATGTACCAATATGTATCATTAAGTGTAATATGAAAGGGTTATGAAGTGACTGTAGGGACACCATGTAAATGCTTACTTTTTTATATTGATACATCATATTAAGAATATTTAATTTATCACTATACCCTCACAACAAGTTTAAATAGTTCAAAGGATCTTTGAGTGGGAAAATTTTAGAGATTACTTATTAGAGGTTTCTAAACACACTTTTCTATTTGAGAAATTATAATACCACATAAAATATGGTATTAAACATATCAAAAACATCAATTGCATTCATATTCCATGCATTTAATTATTATTAATCCTCTAATATAGGCTCTTCATTGTGCACCATGACATCATTATGTTATGATTTATTCATGGAGTACTTCAATGGTGATTTGGTGGATTTTCCATAATTATCATTATCATCTAGAATATATTGAGCTGATGTTTGTGCACGAATTGGAACCTAAAATTATTTTATTCACATTTTAACTCCATTCTTTTCCTTGTTGACATTCATCTAGAATTAATCTTTCATGCATTATTCTATGATTGTTGAAAACTAATGAGACATTATCCCCATAATCCTATTCAGCTTCTATGTTACATACATTTCCAACATTATTGACATAAGGATATTTTCATCCTACACTTTCACTACCTAAATGGTATTTTATTTTAGATATCATTTTTGTAGTATTTTTAAAACATACTTTTATAAGTTTACCACTTGTGAATTAACCAACCTTAAAGCTAATGTAGCTAAAAAACTTATTATAGTAGGTCTAGGTTATGTGTAAGTGGGTATTTTGGGTTAAGAAATTCTCACCACTATAAATTATTTGGAATGGTTATCGAATATTTAAACTAACCTTAATATTATGATAGGCAAAAGCATGTGTAAGGTAAATTGATGAAGACTATGAAACATAAGAGACATGGATTTATATAGGTAGAATGAATACCTATTTAGATTTAAAATTTTGATAATATTTCAATATTACAAAAGTAAATCTCTTTTCCATTGATCAATCTTACACACTATCCATCTATATCATTATATAGATAAGTTACAATGGAAATAACTAGGGTTAGGATTTTAAAGACTAATTTACTTGGATAACAAGTCTTGATAAAAAAATAATCACTTATTATTAGTATAATTCAATTAAAACATTGACCTAATTTATAATATTATCTAATAATAAGATAAGGATACATGTGCATATAATTAATGTCTATCCATATTTAAAATAAATAATACAAGTGCATCGTAAATTATATAATAATGTATGAGATAATAAATCAACTAACATTCCTCCTTAAGATGTACTTCATAAAGGGTAAAATAGAGGAATTATAGAGCTGTTACCCCTTGATGATACCTTCATTCACTCCTTAAAGCTTCATGATCTTAAAAATGTGGCCTCAATCAAGAGATTCATGAATATTTTTTCAACACAGTCATCTATCTAGAAATACCTAAGATTAGTACACTTATCATGTATTAGATATAATGGGATTGAGTTTTTTTTAATACTTTGGTGCTTCAGTGAATTGTGAGGAATGTGGATGACACTCTAATTATCATATTGAATTTTGTTAGAATAGAGCTATGTAAATTAAGACATGGAGGGCATGTGTCAAATAAAAATATACTCAAAACTAATAACATGAACTCTTCCATACTCACCCTCCATAGTAGGTAAATAATAAAAAACTTCTTTTTGCATGAGGAAGTCATTGGACATACTCCAAGATGATATAAATTTCATTCAGTCACGATCATCTTGATCATGTACCAAAATTACTGATTTTATGTTTGATAAATACATAATCCCATAATAAACATTACTAAAAATATTTCATATAATGCAATTATTTTTTCCCAATGATTATCATGGAGTTTCTAGTTGTAGCATGATGACAGACAAATTTTAAAGTAAAAAATAGGACGAGTATTGATCAAATAAAAAATTATTCTAACTAATTTCTATTAAACTATACCCTAAATTTAAGTAGAATAATAATTGGTCAAAATTTTGACTCTAGGATAAAAATGATTTAGTGTGGATTTATGGTTATCCATGTTGAAATCATGGAGTATATCTTCAACATACATATACTAATTAACAAATATTCATTGCTCAGACTATAAATTATAAAGGCTAAGAAAATAGTGTAAAAAACATAAGATAATCATTTCAAAATACTTTATTAACTATGCTTTCACTTCACGGAAATGCTTGGGGGAAATCTATGTATTGATTAAGTCATCCACACATAGGATCAAAATCATGGGTTTCCTATCTACTTTCTTTGTGTTACTATTGGATCTATGTGTAAAACTAGAGTCTAATATAAATTTGTATATATTATCATAATGAGTTTGAGGATTCTCTTTAAAATTGTACAAGGACTTCTTAAATTGACACATAACTAGAGTTCTCACTGGTAATAGACCTAGGATGTTGGGGCACGTATATTTATTCATACAAGTGATTGTGTAGAAAAAAATTCTTTCAATCTATTTGATGGACTTCCCACATATATGTTTCAACCAAAGAGAGTAAAATATTGATTGAATTCATATTTTCAATTCTAGATTTATTTTCATGGTAATCAACACATTAAACTTGTGAAAAACCACTTGAAACAATCCTAGATTTGTACTTGTCAATTAACCCATTTGTTTCATATTTTATGTGGTACATCCAATGTTACCTCACTATTTTTATTTATTTACAAATTGGATCCAATCGCCAATTGACATTATTTTTCAAAAAATGACATTTTTTGCATACCTACTTGCTATTTAGGATGTCCAAGGCCTTCATTATCAGTATTTGGATCTTAACTTAATTGTAGTTGTACCAAGTGTGTAACACCAAATTTATTTTATGATCTAGTCTTGCGTGACTATATAAGAATCATTGCCAATGCATCAATTTGAACATTGTGAACATTATGTACTAGTTTTATTAATGTTGTGTTAATCTTAAAGGTTATCTCTTGAACACTTGGGGCACTAGTAGTAAAAAAATGCATTTTGGTAATGGTGGAGGAGTTTTTTAATCCTCTGATAACTCATAATTTGAAATATAATTACCTTAAAAATTGTAGTCATCTAAATTTCCTCCTTTAACAAATGATAAGTCAAGGGTTGCACCTAGACTAGTAGAAACTAATGAAAGAGGAGATGGTGTTGGCTCATACTATTATGACGGTTCATCAAATAACACATCCCACTAGTAAATCACATTATTGGTGATTGGTAAAATAATACAATATTCCTTCACATATTCATAATAGACATACAAAGAGATAATGATGAAATTTCCTTTACATAGCTTTGCACTTATCATCTATGATATCAACCCATGCATTATACCAAACTCCCTAAAATATAAACCATTTGGCTTGATACTCGACCATATTTATTCAAAAATGGTGCCTTACACTATTATATAAAGAGTGAAATTTTAAATTTATTTTATGCATTATATTTCCTTTTCCCAAAAATTGAGTAGGAAATCCCTAAAATGCACCATGCAATTAGACATTTCATTATGTGTACAATTCTTGTGTTCAACCACACCATTAGATTAAATTGTATATGAGGCAATATGATGAAGTTAGATGTTTGATTTTTCACAGAATATGACCATCTTATTTTTGACATAATCTACTCCATTATCTATAAAAACATGTTAAATCTTCCACTCTGAATCATTTAAAACAAGAGATTTGAAAATTTTGGAGTGATCAAAAACTTCAATTTTTATTTTCAAAAAGTATAATGAATTTTCACAAAAGAGATCATGAATCAATGCAATCACATATTTATGTTTATGAAAATAAACATGGGGGAATGACATAATATTAATATGAACCAACTATTATCTATCACTTTCCCTCCATGTTTTTGTTTTCTTAAAAGGTTCCATATGTTATTTTACAAGATTTATATTGAAAAAAATATGTCTCTAAGGAAAATTTTAGAAAACCATGAGCCATGTTGTGCTTAATGAGGTATTTTAATGAGTGATAGTCTGGGTGACAAAAATATCATTCCAATGTTTACTCAAGTCATTTTTATGCACACTCCTGACTTGAGAAGGTTGATTTAACATAACTATGTCAAAATTATACAATTTGTCTTGATGACCAACCTTGTTAATGATTGCAATAGTTAAATAGTCTTGTGAATTTATAATACTAACATTGGTCAAATTAAAATGAATTTTTTTCCCTTAACTCGAATGTGGGATATGATAACTGGATAGTAATTTTACATACAATTCTAGAACATTGATAACTTCATTGAACATTTGATTATCATCTAAAGATACCCTTTAATTTAAATAATTAAAAGACCATAATTTCCAAATAATATATTATTTGGTAAATGTAGAATCCATATTCAAAATATGGTGAGAGATCTATGAATCCAAAATACATTCAAACATTAGTTATCCACATGTTGTTGTTGAAAGTGAAACTCTTGAATTTGAGGCAAGAAACTTTATTTTATTCATTTATAAGTTTATAAATGTGAAATTTTATTGAAATTTGATGTTTCATCATGGATTATAATACCAAAAAATATTGAATCCTTGCTAAATTTTATGCTCTATTTCAATTTTCCTTTTTTATTAATGGGAAAAAGTGTTGTGTTAAGTCGATTGATTTTCCTTGGGTTAAGGCCTTGTTTTTTGTTTAATTTTGGAAAGGTCTTTACCTTTTCTTAGATTAGGGTGTGAATTCACAATATTTTCATTCAAAAACAATGGATTCCTTTTCATATTCTTTTTGAAGTTACATGCCAAAAAAAATTCAAATATTAGCACCTTATATATTCCACCCAATTAATCTTGCTAAGTTTAGCAAATTGAGATAAATACTGATTAATAAAAATCCAATTTTCATAAAATCTTCATGATGATATAATCATTAGTCTTAGTAACTCATAAATCACCAATCATAAGTCTCAAACACTTGATTGATGAAATCCTCAATTAGAGGATAGTTGTTTTATTTAAGAGTACTAAGTTGATTTTCCAATCTACATGACCACATATTTATGTCATTTCCAAAAAATCTTTCTAAGTTTTCCAAAACTACCCATGGCTCTATGACTTCTAGAAAGTGAAATTTTAATTTAGGTGACACTGATATCTGATGATTCCTCTTGCTTCATAAAAATAGTTTATTTTATGGGCAGTTTTTGAAAATCATAGGAGAAGATTCATTAATCTCACTTTATCTTTTACTAAGTCAGTCTCTCATCTATCTCTTCCTTGCCTATCATTTACATATTGTAAATCTTAGCTAGCCATGCCTAGGGTTTCAATAAACACTCTTACTATTGTCACTTCACACATGCTCTCTTGATCTTCACACATATTTAAAAACATTGTACCATAATTAGAAACAAAATTGTGTGTTTTATCTATCCAATATATCCTTGACATTTATAGGCTAAGTAGAGTGAATCAAATATATGGACATTAAAAATTTACACACTGACATACTACCTATGTTTAAATACCTGAGCACTCACTCAAGGTGTATAAGGAAAACATCATGAACCCCACTGATTTAGAGACAAGTAAATAAAGAGAAAGTGTGAAAGTAAACATACAAACCCTATCATCTATGACACATAATTTATATTTATTATAGACAAGTTTCATAAAATTTAATTATAGTGTTACATGTATTGTACATCTCTTGTGTACCAACCCATAATTATAAAAATGCTTATCCACATACTATATAATAAAGCCTTCATGAAAATTTATGTTCTTCCATACACCACCCTAATATTTTATCTGATTATTTTTTTCCAAACATGTGGTAAACCAAAATCCTAAATTCCTTGGTTTTTCTAATGAGAGGCTAGGGTCTCTAGTTTTAGGTTTCTTCAGACCGATTTCGTAACTTGTATTTTTTCCAATTAGATTATTTTTTGATTATTAGTGTATATTTGTATAATATGTTCTTGATTTACAAATATAGGTGCATATTATTATAATATCCTTCTATATAAACTTTATCTTACCACACCCACAAGATCCTCATTTTGAATCTTGACATCTATAAGATCCTTTATTGTTTTGGATCATAATTTATGGTTCTTTCTAGCCTTACACTTATCTTTAAAAAATGTGTTTATTTACTCACACATTATCCATAATTCATCATAAACACTAAAACTATATTGAAAACCTATGTATGCTCTTATTTTATTTATAAAATAACTAAGTATGGATAAGTTTGTATCATGCACCTCAACACATACATAGCCAATTTTTGTTTTCCTTTATCCAAAATTTAAATTTAACAACTTTAAACATAATTAATGTGTCATAAAAATTCATGTGATTTATTGAAAATATTATTAGTCCCTTCATCAACTACTTCATCATCACCCACTTTTAAGACACCCTCATCTTCAAAAAGACTTTAGAGGAGAATGTGGATCACATGTCATAGATACCTTGCATAATTAAAATTTGTAATCCAACTTAGAAAAGTGTAAATTTAGATCCAAAAAGATTAATTACCAAGGATAAAATATTAAACATGTAGGTATCCATGTAAATCCATTGAGGATTAATATACATTAATATTATCCAACTCTAGTCAATCTTATTGAATTGAGTAATTTTCATGGACTTGATAACTTCTACCATAGGATTGCTCCTAGTTTCTTATACATAAGTCAAATCATTTATACCAAAGTAGAATTATAATGTATACCTATGAAAAGTCATTATTTTAAGGAGCTTAAAAAATAACTCTATGTATTTATCACACTTTTGAGATTCAAACTGATGCATCTGAATATACACTCAATGTGGTAATCACACTATAGAAACATCTAGTTACCTATGATTTAAGTACATGGTTTAATGGTTATCCACCTATGAGAAAAAGTTTCATAATTTATATAAGAAATAAATAAAGGTTGCCACTACATATTGAGTAAGGATACAATCATTCATTCCAATCATAATACACTTGAGCTCATTTTATGTTGTCAACATCCATTGTATCAGGTCATGACTCATAATTTTTAATAAACTTTTGGTAATATTTATGGTACATGATGGATAAAAATGTGACTAATATATACATTTAATTCCAAAACATATGGACAAACAAAAATTTTCAACCACATACTTATCTATTTGTTATACATGTACAATAGTGAGCATCTGTGCACTTGGTATGATAATATGTTTTACATTCAACATGCCTAAAATATATTTTTTCATCATTGTATGAGGCATAATATATAATATATAGGTATTAGGATCCAACCAATAACACCATTTATAGATCATATTGTGCACCATTTGGAATGGAGTCCCTTTATAGTAAAGGGAAATAGAAAGAGGATAGAAATTTCCACATTGCATCCAAATTATTCACTTGATACTCTCATGTTAATAGTTAAAATAAAAATGACATCATGATGCACACTAATTTAGACACCAATAATTTATGCAAGATATTTCAACATACACATTTCCATACATCCTTGCTTTTTAATACTTTTGATGATGAACAAATGGTTTATTGGCATTATGATAATAAGTCTTAGTCTTGTATCTATTGTTTTTTATCTTAATGTCTTTTATATTTTTATTTCACTTTATAAAATATACCTTTGGGATACCCAATCTCATTACAGGTCTTTATAATTATTTTTAATGGATTTTGGATGAGGCTACACTTCAGAGACAAGGCCACATTGCAGCCCTATCTACACAAATCTTTCTATCTATTTTTTCATCAATAGTTAGCCTACACTGATAACACACAATAGACTCAAGCTACTTTGAATATTCTATTGAAATTTACTATTTATAACTCAATTCATATTGGCATTTTATTGTATTTTAAATTTATATTATATATATATTCTATAATCTAATTTATTATTTCAATTGTTTACTATTCATAGCATTTAACTTTAAACTATAATATACATATAAACATTTTAGTGAACATATAGTTTATTTCAACATTACTTGATGAATCATTGATTTTTGTCCTAAGATTTCATACAAGTTTATATAAGTAACAAACATTGAAATAAAATTATATTCAACCTTGGATATAAATATGATGTTATGAGTCAATTTTATTTGACCTTCAATTTTAATTTGATATTGAATAAATTATCTTGTCACCTTGGATGACATCTAACACCGAAGAGTTTTATTTTTACCTTAGGTTTAAATTTTTTTAGCTATAAACAAAAATATTTTGAATCTTATTTTATCTCTATTTTCTATTTTCTTTTTTATTATTTTAGAAAATATGTGTTAATAATTTTAAAACTACTCATTGATTGTAATTATGCTCTAAGCAATGATTTGTTTTATGAGCACTATTGTTTGAAGATAGTGCTATTGAATAATCTAGACATTATATATCACCAAACAAAAATTAACTTCCCCATACCTCATGGTATATTAGAAATGCCTAGGGTCTCTTATTTACACAATAGGAAATCACTTTATCCATTTGATTTGTGATACACCTAAGAGGAAAGTATAACCTATGGAATTTACTCTCATTGTACACTTACAAAAAAGAAAATAGGCCATATAAATAATTTAGTCTCTAAAATTATTGATCTAAAATATTGGGCTGACACTAATCTATAAACAATAAAGTTTAATTGAGAACCCACATAATCATTCAAAACATTTCTTATATCACTTGTTATACCTTCTTATTTTCATGTATTGCTTTCATAATCGTTAGCTTGTTTGCCCGTGTAATATTAGTTGATATCACTAAGTGTTTTATTTCCTTCATTTACCATAATCAAGTTCATTTTTTATATCATAGACAGTTAAAGTAAATAAGCTAATGATGTTCATCCTCTAGATATGTTATTCTCTACTCAACTATGCCTTTTAGTTATGATGATGAATGAACAAATCATAATAAGGAAACATTTAATCGAAGAAGCATATATGAATGATTATTATTTTGATGATATATCAATGAATAGATAATTTAATTTTGATGAAACTTGGTAACATGATTCCATGCAAGAGAATTGGCCTCTATATTCCTCTGTGGATTCATCTTTAGACTATTCATTGATTTCACCTCTAGATGCCACTTTGGATTAGTATTTAGTTTCCACTATATATTTACGTTTAGATTCTACTTATGATCCTACTTTACCTTCTTTGTTAACTCAACATATAAATCAAAATGAGCATTCTAAAAATGAATATTTAATCTTTGTTATAATTAAACTTTCCAATTAACATCAAGAAGGAGGAACCTTATCCTTTCACATCAAAATTATCTTCCCACCTTGATAATGCACTTTATCACATCCACAATTACAAAAATAATACACATAGAATATTTATGAAGAAGGATAATGTTTTTCATGAAGAAATCCCCCCTTCTCCTTCCATCAAGGTGTACATGAAGACAAATAATAATGATATTATTTATTCTCATTTACACAAATTTGATATTTAGATCACATGTTATAGTTATTCCCCCTTTTAAGACAATTAATATGTCCCTCCTTTCCTTTTCTTATATCCTATGGTGTTATTCACACCCCCTCCTCATGTTTTACTTCACATGATGCTACTCTTACACCACAATGTCATAATATTAGCATAGGGTTACATATGAAGACAAGGCATCTCATTCTATTGATAATTATTTCAATGTTATCAATGAACATGAAAAAGTGACTCACACACACACACACACACCCCAACCAAAAGGAAGAGCCTATCCTCCCACCTCTTATTATTAATAGTGATCCAATGGATAAAATTAAAAATACAAATCAAACATTAAATTGACATATTATGAATATCAACATCCCTTCTTAAGAAGTCATATCATTAATGCATGATGTAGGTCCTTTACAAGATAAAATAAACAATTTATCTCTAGAGGGTAAAGTGTGTCATGCATGGATTGAATCCAATGAATTATGTAATAATCCTATTGTGCAAAAATTCCCATATGTATATTTAATCATTAACATATAAATTCCTTAATTTTATGAATTTTATGTGTGTACCCTTACCTATATCTGAGATATTTTTGAGAAACCATGAGTGGATACAATGGGAGACACATGTTATTATAATTATTTCCTAAAATTACATTAATACATTTGCTTAGTTTATTTTAATTAATTATTATTTATCCATTCATATTGAATCTCCTATATCATACTTGTGAGTCATTTTTAGCCATTTATTATGAGGCCATAACATTAGAGGATAAATTGTCTTTCTCAAGTATAAAAATAAACTGATAGTGACATTGAGTTACATAATTAAAAATGTCATAATGAAGTCTCATAATATAATATCCACAGACATGTTCTCAACAAATTTAAATAATTAAATTATAAATTGTCTTCTAAAATTGGACATGCTAAATAACTACCTAGTAAAAATGCACATTTTGAAGCTCATAATCCAATGCATAAGGTTGACTCCACCTTAGAACATGTTAAGGATTTACATAAAGGAAAACAAATTAATACAAAAAATGCTAATCATAATCATTCCTTTTTTAAAAATAAGGTACAAGCACTAGATTTGATTTCAATGATCACCCACATGATATTTTAAATAAATTTTTGGACAAAGGGTTAATCAAATTTCTCCCTATTTACAATCACCCTCCTCATAGTTTGGAACAAAAATAAGGGAAACCACTTTTTAATTATCATGGAATTAATGGACATCATGGTAATGATTTTTTTGAATTAAAATAAAAGTTAAAAGAACTTAAAAATAAAATAATAATAACATTTTAGAAAATAGATAAAAAGATCAAAAAAAGTCTTCATATTTGTCTTACAAATATCCAAATATTAACCACAATATTTCTCAACATTATTCAACACAAGATAAAATGGTTTGAATGGATTTTAATAATGAAAAATATCAAGCTAATGATACCATTGATGATTCCAAAACAAATAGCATAAAAAACAACAAAAAATTAACACGAGGTTTCAACTTCCCAATAGCTACAAATTTTTAAAACACCAATTAAGTTTCCTACATAAGTATGGTTTCCTATATTAAATAAATCAAGTGGAATAGGCACCTTAATAAATATATATCTCAATGTATATTACATATATTTATATAATATAGGTATCTTATCAATCAAAAGTAAGCAAGTGAGTCATATATATATAATGAATATCCCAACCAAAAGGAAAAACCTATCCTTCCATCGTATTCTCCTATTAGAAATAGTGTTCCAATGGTTAAAGTTAAAATATAACTCAACCCTTAAATGAACATCTTAATAATACCAACATGCCTCCTCAATAATTCATATTGTTAATATATGTTATGGGTGATTTTCAAGATAAATTACATTGCTTATACTTAGAGAGTAAATCATATCACACATGTATTTACACCAATTATGTCTATGGTAATCCTATAATGGAAAACATTCCATATGCATATTTAACCCTTAACTTACAACTACACCAATTTTATATAGTTTATGTAGGTGTGGACCCTTACCTACATATTAAATCTTTCTTTAAAACCATAAGTGGATACAATGGTAGTCCCATAAGGACTATTTTGAATAATTTTGAATTATAACCACTAAATTTGAGTTGATATTTTTTTATCCAAAAAGAATTTTCTTATATTCCAGATAAATTGGACTATTTTAAACCATTTGGGCATATATCATTTTGAAGGAATTGGACTATTTTGAATAATTTGGACTTATACCCAGTAAAGTGGAGTGGAAAAAAATATCTAAAAATATTTTTTCTATATTTCAAATAAATTACACTATTCCAAACCATTTGGGAATAGATCATTTCAAATAAATTGAGCTATTTCAAATAATGTGGACTTATACCCACTAAAGTGGAGTGGAGAGAATTTTCTCCAAAAATAAATTTTTTATATTCCAAATAAATTGGATTGTTTCAAAGCATTTGGCCATAGATAATTTTGAATAAATTGGGATATTTAAAATAATTTAGACTTATACCCACTAAAGTAAAGTGAATAATATTTTCTCCAAAAATAAATTTTGTAAATCCCAAATGAATTGGACTATTTCAAACCATTTGGGCATATATTATTTCAATTAAATTGGGATATTTTGAAAATTTTGGACTTATACCCACTAAAGTGGAGTGGAGAATATTTTATTCATAAATATGTTTTCAATATTCCAAATAATTTGGATTATTTCAAATCATTTGGGAACATATCATTTTGAATAGATTGTACTATTTTTAAACACATGGCTGCCTTATAGGTAGTAAGACCAATCATTAATCCTTTGAAGTAGATTTTATTATTAAGACATGTGGCAACATTTGAATGGATAAATTATAGATGGAAACATAATAAGAAATTAGTTCATCTACTAAATAGAATCTCATTTGATGTTTCCCAGGGTTGCTTAGTCATAAATAATGTGCAAAATTTGATGGATAACCATTCAATTTTAGAAATAAGGAAACATAGGGACTACAACTACATTCTCATTAGGTTTTTAAGGTTTTCATGAGTTCAAGGTAGCTTGGCATCAATAAAAAAATTTAATGAGAGAGAGACTTGAGAATTATTTATTGTTCATTGGGAAGACCTTCATGATCATGTGTCAATATACTAATAGATGAACTAGGCAATTTTAAGATAAAAAAATGGAGTACCCACTTGTGAGGGGATTAACTTTGAAATTTATACCTAATTCAATACTTTCAAGGTATCTCCAACTATAAATCAAATTATACTTAATGAGATCAAAGTAATTCTAAATAAGAATCAATTAATTAGAAATAATTTAGAATTGATTTTTATGAAATTGATGACAATGTTTATTACTAGAACTATAGTTTATAATAAATAAAGACACTATAAATAATTAAATACAAAAGTTACATCCTTCTAAATAATGGTTCATAGTTGTTGACATGAATTTTTTGCTTTTTCCTAAGAATATGATTATAGTTATCATTTTGATTCTATAATCATTTTCATAATTTTGAATTCCATTTCCAGTATATCTACTTGACATAACATAACTCATTTTTTATTTTTTATTTGTAACATACTTTTGAGAATTACAATCATGAACACCATGTTGGTAATTGAAAAACTATCTCCAAAGGTCCCTTTAAAAATAACTTCATCTAATTTATTTATGTTTATATTGAAGGGATTAAAAGATCTTCTCCCCCAAACAAACATCAAATTTGAATTTGTGTAACCCATGGATTAAATGAGTAGCCCCAAACGATTGTCCTCTATCATTGACCAAATGCCAACATCATAAAAATATTGTAATGCCACCTTCAAGATTTATTTTGAATGATATTGAATGTAGTATGACATATTTTATATTTTACAATATTTTTTCCTGTATCATTCATTTGCATATTTTTTGTTTTGTAGACAAAAAATAATAAGTCATCCAACCCCAAAATCAATAGTTTTATAGATGTCAATTTTAGCACCTCCTTTGAAATTTTTCTAATTTGTTAAAATAGAAAGGAATCATTTATTAACAATATTATATTATAAGAAATATAACATGTAAATTTTCTAAGAATTCTTTTTACATGTTACTAGATTGGTCATTGATGCACTTTTGATTTGCATTTCATATTATAACATATAAACATAATGCATTTCATTTGATGAATATTCTATTTACATTTACTTAAATCTTATAAATATTAATATAAAAATAAATACATTCTTAGGGACATGTAATTATACTCAGTATACACAGATGTACCATTTCTATTGCTAGTTTTATAACATACATATGCATATACATGTTCATATTGAATCCTTATAACTTGATCATAAATTGATCATATTCTAAAATAATCCTATTTTACCATAACTCATTTTTCATAGACATTGATATGAACTTAAAATTGATCAAACAACATCTATATTCTTACAGTAATGAAACTATCAACTGTTCTTATGCATATTGATACATATTTATATGTTTATACAACCCATCACAACAAACAAAATAGGTTTTACTCATTCTATTCCAAATTACATTATCACTAATTTCAAATGAATATACACATATAATTGAATCCCATTCATATAATTACAATAAAACACATCAAATTAAAAACTATTTAAATCAATAACAATATAATTATTTCTAGCATAACATACTTTATTGTTTTTGTATTGATAAAGATCACATGGATACTCTACATCAAAATTTATTGTATTGAAGACATAGTATAACACATATTGTGTTATTTTAAATTGGGTAAATTAAAAATGTAAACAACATGTTAATGGGTAAATACAACCATATTCAAGTTTACACAACAATAAAATGAACCCACACTTCTAAATCCAAAGCTGATGCAAGTCTATATTTTATTATCTTCTACAATCTCCAGCACATGAGTAAAAATTCAATTGTAATGTGTTTAAATAAATAGAGATAATTAATATATTCTAGTATATGAAATTTTAGAATTACACATTCATTGAAAGGGGGTTTCACCTCTTTTTTGCCTTTTTATAGTTTGTATGAGTGCACTCTTTTATTTAACCTTTGGTTATTTATTCCCTATAAGGTATTATATAATGTAGTAACTAAAAATTTTAATCATAAATTGATTTTATATTTGTATTTTAAAAATGTGTATTGTTATAGAGTTTTATGTTGTCTTATTTTCATGGAGGTAACAACCTACAGCTCTATGTCATGGGTTTTTACGTTGGAGACCCAAAATTGTAGAACTATGTTGTGAACTATTTTAATTGAGAAATAAATAGACAAATAAATATTTTGTTAGTATTTTAAATAGTTTAAAAATAAAAATTATATAATTGAAAAAGTATAAATGATCTTATCTTACCTTATTCAACTTACAATGTGTCATGTTAATTGATTTGATTTACTGTTATTGTTTATTTACTTGCATGCAATGCCATTAGTGCTACACATCAAAAGATTGTTAATATGTTAGATTTGAAAAATCAATCATGATTATAAAATAAATTAAAAATGTTATGCACATAATATATATAAAAGTGGTTGTTTGTGTATTTAATGCTCTGAATTTGTCAAACAGTTTTGAAATTGAATCTTAATAATTATTTGTTCTTTAGTTTCTATAATGCTAGATAAATTTATTTACAATTGTATATAACCATGCACCAATCCAACTCTTTTATATACCCCTATCACTTCATATTTATCCAAATTATTAAAAGTAGAGATAAATATCTCCAAAAAGAAGTTATCTATTCCATTTTTGAATATCCTTCTCATTTTGGGTGAACTAATCATTTGAAATATTGGTACATCTTTGTTGATGTCAAAACCTTCCTCTAATTTACTTTGTTGTGAAATGATGATGAAATATTGAAGTAAAAATTTAGTGGTATTCTAAATAAAATTGATACTTGCAATATGGTTCCAATTCAATCCATCACTATCTAGACCACAAAGTATTACACCCATTTTTTTGCATGCAATGGAAATCATAAACATAGATTCTTGAGCGAGTTCTGAATGCCAGAAAAATGTTCCAGTTTGTGAATGATGAATATATTGAAATACCTAAAAATAAATTTATCAATCAATTTATAAAGAAATAGGTGAAAATTTTCTTACTCAAAAACTTCAATGAGATTCAAAATATCAATAATTATCAAATCGACATTCACACGACCAATGAACATTTCATTGAAATTTGCTAAAATTGATGGCCAAAGACATGGAGGCTTGTAATGGTAGATGAATATTTTTTTATCTTCCCCAAGAAGCTAACCTCCATCACTATGTGGATATTTTATCAATATACTTATTGAATCTAGAGATAATGCTTCCCAACTTTTTTTATTTTTTGAAATACTTTCATTCAAGACACACAAATCATCAAACCTTTTCATAGAAATTGTTTAATGCTCCATTACCTCTTTAAGTGTGATTATTTTGTCGAGTGGCAGTGTCAAATCATGGTTACTAAAGTAATAAACAAATTTTTATAGTATGTTATTTTCCATCTTCACCTTTTTGCACCAAGTATCCATGTTATTATACCCAGGTGTTTTCAAGAAGGAAATAGACGCTTTTTCCAATAAATTTTTGAGTTCTATTTTTTTGTTTGTCTGAAAGCCCTTGAATATTTATAAGTACTATTTTTATAATTATATTTAAATCTTGTTTATTTAAATGAGGTAAAGTACCAATTTCAAACAAATCAAACACCTTATCAAAATAATCCATGAAAAGAAGACATTTTCTCTCCTATAGTTGTTTTGTTGAACAATTCATTTGTGTGAATAAGTGTCTATCTTTTTCATGTATTTATTTCATATTTTTTTTCTATTTCAATATTATTTCAACCTAGAGGTTGGATAGGGTCACATGTAGATCGAACTCTTTCTATACATGATGCCTTATAAATTAGTTTAATTGCTTAATTATATTGGTTACATATTTTGTGCACAATATGGAATGGAATAAAAGTTTTTAAAAAATTTCCTTCTAACAAAACATTTATTTCTCAATGATAGAGAATTGTATTCCTCCTTTGAAAAAATTCTCTATTATGATGTAACTATGTGTTAACCATCTACAATTTTGAACCTTACAATTTTTTTCTCCATCATATCTTCTAGTGCTTGTTTTGATTCAAT
Organism: Torreya grandis; assembly: GCA_037957365.1. Taxonomy (NCBI): domain Eukaryota; kingdom Viridiplantae; phylum Streptophyta; class Pinopsida; order Cupressales; family Taxaceae; genus Torreya; species Torreya grandis. The sequence continues at coordinate 2,950,789 of JARHVA010001879.1, read as the reverse complement.
AATACATTGAGGGTTATTTGGATCAAAATGGATTAACAAAGCATCCTTCATTATAACCTTATTATAATTTTAAAATGAATGAATTATATAATTTATAGTATTCACCCCTCTTTCATTCAATTTTTTTAATTTTATATTAGCATCCTCCAATTCTTAGAGCTCTATAGGAATGTTCAAGGGATAATTAATAAAAGAAATATACCATGTAGAGAGTTTATTAGAGATATGATCAAAATTTTGTGTCAACAAAAGTGTATCAACATTTTGTTCGATCTTATTTTTCTCCACAGGTGTGAATAATTGCATAGCCTCTTTCAAATCTACATACAAATATATTTCCCTTTCTTATCTATTTTTATTCAATGGTTTTTCTATCATGAAATTTGTCATAGATATTCAAAATAAATCCAAATATTCCATAAGAAGGAGAAAATTTATTTTTTTGTCAATTTCATTTTACTAGGTGTAAATTCATTGAAATTAGTTGTAACTCGATGGAGAATTCCCTCTTCTCTATTATATACTTCTAGTTGGAATTAAAGTGCATATTAAAGTTCATCCTTATCATTGTAAAGAATTATTCCAATCCAAGAAGATTATTTTACCAATATAGTGATAAACAAGTAAATATATACATGCATATTTAGTGGACTAAACAACTTAAAATACCAATCAGCAAGAGGACTTTTGTCACCATCATTAAATGAAAGATGGTGATGTGTATTTAATTTTAGTTTTGGTAGTTTAAATGGTACTATATCTAAATTATCTTGGAGTGAGGCCTTCTTCTGCCTTTTAAGTGTGGGTGTTTCTTTCTTGCCCTAAGACATTCTATAAAGTAATTGAAAGGATTTAAATATTGATCTATTGTAAAATGTAAGATGCATATTGCATCGGTTAATAAAATTAATTGTGACTAATTATTGATTAATTATATATCAACAAATATGAATTATAAACTATAATATAAATACATATTAATATACACTATCTCTCAATTAAACTAATAATGTATGACCCAACAAAAAATAAATTATATGTAGACAGATATAAAACTAATTTAAATGTAATGACCTAAAAGTTGATTATACATTTATAACATATCAGGCACCAACCAATATACTTTGATACGTAAAGGAATCCACAAACATTTTTTTTCAAAGGATAAATATGAGGGGACGTATTTTCTAATATATGTTAAAATGCCCATCAACAAGTACCTTGAAGGTATCTCTAGGAGATACCTTTCAAACATGTACAAGAGTGATTTTTTCTTAAAATCTATCTCCTAGGAGATACCATCAAGTACACCATGATGGTATTACAAGTGTATTTCAAGATCAAAGGGTGGTGTCATATATTCAAAGGGAATTTGAATGTATCTCCTATTAGATACCTTCAACATGCACTTGAGTAGAATTTTCATTCACCTTGAAAGCATTATTGGTTGATAACTTTAAGGGCATTATAATCCTCAGGAGAATGCACATTGATGATGACATGCCAAACATAATATCACACATTTTAGGTCCTATTGTGCTCATGCACTTTTCACGTCAAATTAGTTTAACAATTTTCCTTGTTATGTGAAAGTAATTAATTTCCTTGCATTTTAAAAAAAGTTAGAAATTTTTTAAAGTGTTCTTATAAAGGTGCATCCCTGGCATCTAGACCATTCTCATTCCCATTCCCAACATGAATTTTCCTCATGGGAAACTTATTAGAGTGAAAATTTATTATGTAGAGAATCTAAGAGAGTAAATAAGGTAGATCACACATGCTTTATTTTGTATGGAACAAGCGTATTTTAATAGTTTTAGATTTGAATAATTTCTACATTGTATGAGCAAAATTTTCATTTACCTTGAAGGTCCTTGTAATATCTTCAAGGTATCTCCTTGGATATTTCTTTAAGTTACCCATGAAGGTATTACAAGGTCCTCAAAGGAATATCCTAGTGGATACCTTGAGGTTGAACTTGCCTAATTTTATTGAGATTTGTAATATCTTTAAGGTATCTTCTAGGAGATACCTTCAAATTACCCATGAAGGAATATCCTAGAGGATACCTCCAAGTTGAACTTGCCCAATGCTATTAAGGTGTATAAGGGATTCAATGAATAAATAGGCATTTCAATCAAATAAGGTAGTTATGGACACACTGATTATTATGTATAAGGTAGTTGGCCACTATTGAGATGAAGGAGATTAAGATAAATGAAATTAGTGAGCTATTTGGGAATGGGTCTTATGAATTGGTTGTTAGAAAGGTCTAATTGTACATGAAAGGGAAGCCATTTGTAAAAATCATTTGGGATTGTCCCTAAAAGACTGTTACTAGAGATATCCAAGTAAGACATGCTACCACAATTCTTGAGTTCATTATATAAATCTCCTTCTAGATTCATTCTAAGAAGCTTAATGCCAAATACTTTCCCATTATCATTGTGCCATCACTAAATTTGCACAAAATTAAAAATGAATCAAGCCTGTGATGTTTTTCCCAAACCACCATGTGAAGAGGGATTGGTTTGGGTCTTTTAATTCCTTTCTAGTCTTGTTGAGGAATTTGATGTACACCTATTATAAACTTTGGGATGGGGGTGGTGTAGTGACACATAATTGACCATACCAAAAGTACTTCAAATAACACCAAACTAAGCACACCTATGTTTCCCATGGATTGGTATTATATGCCTTGGTTTAGGTTAGATTAACTTGTTATAGAAAGATATCAATAGGCTATAATGGATTCAAATAGAAGGCCAATAGAAAATGGATTTACTTATTCCCTACATCAAATCTGCTCCTCCCCTATAATTTTTCAAGACTTTTCTCATCACCAGTAGATGAATGATTATTATCAGTGAGATGTGAGGGTTTGAAAATGTGCCTTATTATTTTAGTAGACCCCTTTGTATATTCCTTTGCAGGGCAAATCCATATGCTTGTTAAATTTGTTTTTGATGAACTAAAAAAATAAGAGAGTGAAGACTAAAGAATCTTATGATGCATACTGAGGATGTAAAACATTAAGAGAGAGTGCATTGACATTGACAAGCCAAACATAAGAGATCACATTTTAGGTCCTACTACGCACATGCACTTTCCATATTAAATTAGTTTACCAATTTTCCATTTTTCATAATAGTGATTAATTTTTTTGAATTTTACAAAAATTTAGATTTTTTTAAAGCACTATCATAAGAAAGAAACCTTGGGTTTGGAATCGATAGCAATACAAAATATTACTAGGGCAATGCAACTATGATCACTTACACCCTCAATCACGCTTAGGGATGCATTTTGATTGCATTTTTGCATCTCTTCTACCTAATTAGTCAACATGGCATCTAGACCATTCTCATTCCCATCCTCAACATAAAATATCCCCATAGTAATATTCCTATAGTGAAACTTTCCAATGTAGAGAATCTAAGAGAATTTAATAAGGTAGATCACCCATGCTTCATTTTGTATGGAATGAGTTTATTTTAATAGTTGTAGATCTAAATAATTACCACATTGTATAATTGGAATTTTATTTTTCCTTGAATTTATTTGTAATATATTCAAATTATCTCTTAGGATATTCCTTCAAGTTACCCATGAATGTATTACAAGGCCTTCAAAATAATATCCTAGTGGATACCTCAAGGTTGAACTTGCCTAGTGTTATTGAGGTTTATAACATCTTTAAGGTATCTCCTAAGAGATACCTTCAAGTTACCCATGATGGAATCTCCTAATAGATACCTTAATATTGAACTTGCCCAGTGTTATTGAGGTGTATAAGAGATTCAATGAGTAAATAGGTGTTTTAATTAAAGAAGCTAGTTATCAACATATTGGTTATTACATATAAGGTTTCCTTAGTGGTTTATTATAAAAAATGTTAGTGTTATTAAAGGCCCACTTAGAGGTTATTTTACCTATAATCATATTATCTACAAAACTAAAGTCATTAAGGCATGCAAGTCATGTTAATTCTCATGGCATTGAGCCACTAACTTGGTTTCCATTGAGATGAAGGAGATTAAGATACATGAAATTATAAATTTAGTTATAAATGGGTCCTATCAAATAGTTGTTAGAAATATCTAATTGCACAAGAAAGGGAAGCCATTTGTAATGATTCTTTGGGATTTTCCCTAAAAGACTGTTACTAGAAACATCCAAGTAAGACATGATACCATAGTCCTTGAAGCTATTGGGGAAAACTCCTTATAGAATCATTCCAAGGAGATTAATGTTCAACGCTTTCCCATTGTGGTTGTACCAACACTAAATTCCCTCAAATTTGTAGATGGAACAAGTTTGTGTTGTTATTATTAAACTACCACGTGAAGAGGGATTGGTTTGGGTCTTTTAATTCTTTTTTATTCTCATTGAGGTATTTGATGTACACATATTACAAACTCTAGGATGGGTATTGTGTAGTGGCACATATTTTACCACACCAAAAATACTTCAAATAAAAGCAAACTCAAAATGACTACGTTACCCATGGCTTGGATTCATTTATCTTGGGTTATGTTGGCTTGGATTGTTAGAGGAGGATATTAACAGGCTATAGTGGCTCTAAATACAAGGTCAATAGAAAAGGGATTTACTTATTCCCTACATCACATTATTCTCCTCTGTTACATTTTTCCACACCTTTTCTTAGCATGAATAGATAAATGATTCTTATCAATAAGATGTGAGGGTTCATAAATATACCTTGTTATCTCATCAAACCCCTTTGTGCGCTCCTTCATAAGCCAAATCCATGTGATTGATGAATTTTTTTCTAATAAACATGTAAAAAAAATAGAGGTGAAGATTGAAGACTCTTATGATGTGCACATGAGGATGTAAAATTTTGGGAGAGCATGTATTAATTCTGATAGGCCAAATAGAAGAGCACATATTTTAGGTCCTCCTACACACATGCACTTTCCACCTCAAATCAATTTAACAATTTACCCTATTACATGATAGTAACTAATTTACTTACATTTTAAGAAAATTTATAAATTTTTGAAAGTGATATCATAAGGATATAACCCTAGGCTGGGCCTCAGAAGCAATTCCAAATTATAATAGGGTCGTGTAACTTTTATCACCTACACCCTCGAGCATGCTCAGAGATGAATTTTGAATGCATCTGTACATCTCTTTTACCTCCCCAATCAACACAACATCTGGACCTTTCTCATTCCCATTTTTGGCATGAAATATCCCTATAGAAAACTTCCCAGAGTGAAACTTTTTGATGTAGATAATCTAAGAGAGTTGAATAAGTAGATCACCCATGCTTCATTTTGTATGAAATGAGCTTATTTTAATAGTTTTATATCTAAATAATTACCACATTGTACAAGTGAAATTTTCATTTACCTTAAATGTCCTTATAATATCTTCAAGTTATCTCCTAGGAGATTCCTTTGATTTACACATGAAGTTATTAGAAGGCACTTGATGGAATCTCCTAGTTGATACCTCAAGGTTGAACTTACCTAGTGTTATTGAGGTTTGTAATATATTTAAGGCATCTCCTAGGAGATACCTTCAAGTTACCCATGATGGAATCTCCTACTAGATACCTTGATGTTGAACTTACCCAGTGTTATTGAGGTGTATAAGGGATTCAATGAGTAAATAGGTGTTTCAATCAAAGAACGTAGTTATCAACACATTGATTATTATGTATAAGGTTTCATTAATGGGTTATTCTGAAAAGGGTTAGTGCCATTAAAGGCCCACTTATTAGGTATTTTCCTTGTAAGTATATTATCTAAATAATTGAAGTCATTAAAGCACATGAGTCATGTTAATTCCCATGGAATAGAGCTACTATGTTGGTTTCCATTGAGATAAAGTAGATTAAGATAGGTGCAGTTAACAAGCTAGATGGGAATTGGTCCTATGAGTTGGTTGTTAAAAATATCTAATTACACAATAAAGGGAAGCAGTTTGTAAAGATACTTTGGGATTTGTCCTAAAATATTGTTACTAGAGACATCCAAGTAAGACATATTACTATAGTTCCTAAAGCTACTAGGGAAACCTACTTTCAAATTCGTTACAAGGAACTTGATGCTCAACATTTTCCTATTACCATTCTACCAGCATTGAATTCCAATAAATTTGTAGATGAATCAATACTATGATGTTGTTACCAAAAAAACATGTGGAGAGTGATTGGTTTGGGTCTTTCAATTATTTTTTAGTTTTACTAAGGCATTTGATGTACAACTTTAGAAACACTGGGATGGGGGTGGCATAGTCACATGTAATTGACCACACTAGAAATACCTCAAATAACACCAAACTCAACATGCCTATGTTTCCCATATCTTGGTTTGGTTTGGATTGGTTTAGGTTCACTTAGCTTGTTATAGGAGGATATCAACACTATAATGGATTCAAATACAACGCCAATAGAAAAGGTATTTATTTATTCCCTACATCAGACTTTACTCCCCCTAAAACTTTCCATTTCTTTTCTCATCACCATCAAATGAATGATTATTATTAGAGAGATGTGAGGGTTAAAAAATTTACCATATTATCTTAGTAAACCCATTTGTGTGCTTCTTCATAGGCCAAATCCATGTGCTTGTTGATTTTTGAACAAACATGAAGAAAAATAAGAGAGCTAAAGACTGAAGACTCTTATGCTACACAAATGAGGATGTAAAATGTTAGGAGAACATTCATTGATGCTAACATGCCAAACATAAGAGCATGCATTTTAGGTCCTCTTGTACATATGCACTTTACACCTAAAATAGTATAATAATATTCCATCTTACATGACAAATTTTATTGGATAACTATAATAAGGATGCAACCCTAGGATAGGCCTCAATATTAGTACCAACTATTGACATGATAGTATGTCTGTGATTACCTGTGCCCTCAAGCATACTCAAGGATGAATTTTGGATACATTTGCATAACTCTTTTGCCTCCCTAGCCAGCACAACATTTGGACCATTCTCATTCCCCCTCCCAACATGAAAGCTTCCCATAGGAAAATTCCTAGAATGAAATTTTCTAATGTAAAGAATCTAAGAGTGTTGAATAAGGTAGATCAACCATACATTTTTTATGGATCAAGATTATTTTAATAGTTTTAGATCTGAATAATACTATGTTGCACAAGTGGAATTTTACCTTACCTTGAAGTTCCTTGTAATATCTTCAAGGTATCTCCTAATATATTTATTCAAGTTATCAATGAAGGTATTACAAGGCCCTTCAAGTTATCTCCTAGTGGATACCTTGAGGTTAAACTTGACCAGTGCTATTGAGGTTTTTAATATCTTCAAGATATTTTTGAGGAGATGCATTCAAGTTTCCCATGATGGAATTTCCTAGGAGATACTTCGAAGGGTGTTGTCATACATTCAAGGGAACATTGAAGGTATCTCATAATAAATACCTTCAACATGCACGAGTTAAATTTTCCTTTACATGAAAGGCACTACTGGGTGATATTTTGAATGCCCTTAAAATACCTTCTAGGTATCTCCTAAGAGATACCTTTCAAACATGCACAATATTAGATTTATTATTCAAGGTATCTCCTAAGATTTAAATTTCAAATAGGGACAATAATGGATTTCTCCTTCATGAAATCTCCTAGGAGATACCTTTAAGTTACCCATGAAGTTATTACTTTTGCACTTTTTCATTTGTAAGGAACCTAATGCCAACTCAACCTCAATTGACATGCAGTAGTGTCACATGCACTGGTCACCCAGCCACAAGGTTCAATGCTTTATTGCACATCTTTTAGAATTTGAAAATTCTCATGACCCAACAACCCAATGAAAGTATGCCACTTGATAGCCAGTCATGGTATTCCAAGGATCCTATTGTTTTTTAAAGTATGATGACCCTATGAAACTATCACATAATTCCACTTAGCACCCATTTATAGAATTTAAAATCCAAGGAAGAGTTATAAAATGTTTAACCTAGTGACCCAATGATAATGTGCCACTTGCCATTCAATTTATATGTTTTAGTGCACAAAGGAATTATAACCCAACCTAAGCACATCATGTGGCACCTAGTCACAATGTTCTATGGCCCTGATTACTTTCTAAAGTCTCATAAAAATGATCCAATTGAATCATTCACTTCACACTTGATCACACCATTCATGCCCACACATCTTAGGTGTAATATTCAATATCTCAATACTATGATCATATGAAATTACACCTAACAACTAGTCACTTAAATCATGGGCAATTATAAACTACATAAAAACCACTTGGTATTTGGAATAAATGGGTTGAGGACACATGGACCCTTATCTTGTAAGTTATTAATAGTTGTAATCAATAAGCTAAGGACATGTAGAGCCTTATCTCATAAGTTCTTGGTAGTTCGAACAAAATTGAAGATCTACCTAAGATTGAAGTCAAAGCAAGTTCTATGATAGAGTGATCTAACTGCATCATGACAATACCATGAATACATAATAAGGTGACACCTATCACTCTATCACCCAATATTGAATAGCTATATTCTACTTATAATCTACCGAGAAGCTATGACCAATGGGCTAATGAAATGTGGATCCATTACTTGATTGTAATATACGATCAAAGTAAGCTGCTCAACCCAATGAAGTGTGAACCAATCAAAGGGTGCAACTTGGTAGAAAATCACTCAACACACTTGGGTAATCTATTACTTAAAATAAAATTCTAAGGTACATATATTAATTCCAAGTGTTAAACACATGGATAAGACTCATTTTGGTAGTTATAAATCTAACTCACCTCAAGGGAAAAGTGAATTCGATGATGGAAAGATGTGTGTAAAAATTGAAAGTGGTGATTGGCTAGTTATGAAAAGTGTATTTTTGAAGCCATAAGAATAAAAATGAAGAGCCACCCTAGCTTTAAGTCAAATCAAGTAAGACATATTATCATTTATAGCTCATATATTTTAATTCAAAATTTTAGAAAATCTAAAGTTTAAAGATTGTAATCTCAAAGCTTTGCATTCACTTTCAATTGTTATTAGTTGAATAAATATAAAGTGGTCTATGCTATTTTCTAAAGGAATTATGTGAATTCATCTACCATTAAGACAATATACAAACTCATCAATCAAAATTGAAAATGCATGGCCAAGGCAAGAACATCTAAAACTGCCAAGTTAGAACAAGTCCCATTTATCTATTCATATGGGATAAACACAGTCTTATAAGACACCAATTTTAATACCATTACATTAGGCACATATGAAAAACACCATAATGAATTATTATACCATGTGGAGAGTATGGTGGACTAAGAGAGTAAAGATGAGGAAGATGCCAGTGTTGTAGAAGAAAGGTTTAACATCTTGGCACTCAAGTCTGTGGGATTGCACAAAGTTGCATCTAGCCCAAAAGTACTACCCTATGTGTATTTAGTCCACCAAATATTCATATATTATTGGTGTATAAATAACATGATCAAATCTATCAATTCAGGTAATAATATCACCTTTATAGTCAAGTTATCCTTCCAGACCTACTATGATTTAACCAAGCCTAAAATTTTTTATAATCAAGAAATTGTAATTAAATGGCTCAACCTAGATAACATCATATAAGTCTTGAGATGCTAGGAAAAAAACACAAGGAATTTTGTCTAGAATTCCAAAATTAATTAGATACCCTTCAACCAATTCAGGAAAGGGGTGAGGATGGGGATCATCATGATGAACAAGTTACTTGGAGTAGAAGACACCAGCCACATGGATGAGAAGTGGTTCCAATATTCTCCATGATCATAGATGACTCCACCAATCCCCATTTTAGGGAAATCATTTACTAAATTTAGCTGCCTAAATCAAGAACACCATGGCCAACCAAGGAGTCATTTCTATATGATGTCCTACTTGGTCGATGCCATTTGTACCACTCTAGAGTTACCCAAGTTTACTTATTGTGATTTGAACATGAAATGGACCATGCCCCATGTCTTGAAAAATGCTATAATTTATAGGTATATGTAGGAGATGTGGGACATTATCAAGTAGTTATAACCATTATATATAGGGGAATCCATGAAAGGATTATGGCCATGTTATTGTAAGAGATCATGGTAAAGCTTAGCACATTGGTAGCCTACTAATACTGCCCATATTACACTATAATAATATTTGATGGGATTAGGAAAACCTTATTTAAGTTTCTCATCATAGTGCTAGACAAGTTGGCTAAGCAAGAGATTGCTTTCCAAATACTCACATGAGTAGATGGATAGTTTAAAAATAAAAAGAACGGACCGCTCCATCCCTAATTAACCAACATCAGCCAATTTCAACTAGAGACTTGGTACTCAATCATGATTAATTACAAACATAGTCCACCTTCAGTCTATAAAATGACATTGATAGGGAATAAAACCCTATACACTTGACATTCAATCACTATGTTAGACACAGGGCATCTCTCAACATTACATATCATCATGAACCTAAAGAGGGAGATAAGTTCTATCTCAATGTAGATAATGATGTAGAAGTTAAGAAAAGGCTGAGAGATACAAATATAACATAGGTGAAAGGAAGACTAGATGGTGTCAAGTTTTTTTTTGGTGTTTAAACAATAAGATACTTAGGTTGGATCATCAACATCTCTAGTCCATACTATTAGTATCGGAGAAGAAGGCCTAATGGATCCATAACTTAGTGGAAGAAAAGTTCAAGAATTATCTCCCTCTTTGGAGAAGGAAGGATCTAGTTTAGGGGAACAATTTGAGTAGGCTTCCATCTTAGGGGTCTCATC
>JARHVA010001879.1:2880000-2935000 GCA_037957365.1 Torreya grandis | reverse complement strand
GTTGGATGTGGCCTTGTGTAATACTATAGACTTGAGCACCAAGATATCCATCCTATCTTCTGTATTACTAGAGCCTTCATCATTGTCACTATCTCTATCTATAGTGTTTTCCACATGGTAGAATAAATCATTATAATGCTTGTCTTCGGTGGTTAGTGCAACATAATTCAATAACTTTATATATATGGTACTTTTCATTTATGTTTATATGGTGTGGTGCTACATATATATAAGGTTTTCATAATAAATTAGGTGTGTTATATATAATTTTCTTTATAGTTATATATATAATAAAATACTTTTTTATATTATATATATATATAGTATCTTTTATTTATGTATTTATAGTATGGTGATATATATATATATATATATATATATATATATATATATATATATATATATATATATAAGGTTATTCAATTATGTTGCACTAGACATCAAAGACAAACATTATAATGATCTATTCTACCTTGTGGAAAAAATTGTATATAGAGATAGTGATGATGAGGAAGGTTTTGCTGATGCAATAGACATGTTGGATATCTTGGCACTCAAGTCTATAGGATTAAACAAGGTTGCATCCAACCTAGAGGAGCTCCCCTATGTGGATTTAGACCACCAAATGTTTCTTAAATCCATGTGTGTAGAGAATATTCTTTATGTTTTAGGATAGTAGTGTCTTTGTCTACTAATAGGTGTCATATATCAGGTTATCTTGTAACCATCTTAGGCATTCGAAGGCCTATATATATGGACTCTCCCCCTTCATTATACCTTAAAACACAATTTTGTGGAGGTAATGTAAAGAGAAGGAAGAATTGTTGTGATTTGCTCACTGTTTCATTATTTTCATATGTTCCTATTTCTCAAGCTTTGTTAATAACACATGATTTTTTATTCAATGGTTAAATTTGACAAATTTTTTTAATGTATCTTATTAGTTTGTGCTTTTAGCTATTCTAATAAAATATGTTATGTATGCTCTATTTTCATTATATTTTGCTAATGTGCTTAAAACAATTTTTTGTAGGTAGTTATTTTACTGCATACTTTCCATATATATGCATTGTATCTACCCTAGAATCCTTACTACATTTATGATATTCTGAGTCTAGCACTAGGATCCCATAGATGTTAGTTTTATTTTCACTATAGTTAGAAGGAACTGAAGGAGATATGTTGGTATTTGTTGTTGTAAAGAAAACTTTCTTTTCTACTCTACCCTGCTTTCCCTTTTCAAAAAATTTAACATAAATCACTTTAGATTAATTCTCATTATAAGAATCCACTTGTTCATTTAAATTTTGGGCCTATATTATCAAAATACAAGGGTAATTTTACATCATAACAATACAAATAATTTTAAGATAGATTGTGTCTCTACTGAGTTCATGTCTTCCCTATAGTAGGGCATGCTTGTAGGATAAAATATATATTGTTTTAATGTCATGTTTTAATTCTCGTCAATATATTGTAAATATTCCCTTGTTTGAATAGGTAATTTTCTTTAGTTTTAATGACATGAGGTACTTTGTCCATTGACAAATGTCATCTATTTGGTTCTCTTGCAATGAATGTAACTATCTTTGGCATGAAAAGGCCCATATATAGTGGTTTTCCCCCTCAATTCTACTTAGAACAGATGTTTTGTAAAATTAACACAAAATAGAGAGAAGAATTCCTACTTTTTTTTCATTATTTAATTACTTTCACATTTTTTTGTTTCTCAAGATTTGCTAATGATAGATAATTTCATTTTTTTAATGGCTAAGTGTGATAGTAATGCCTTCAATGCATCCTGTTAGTTTTGACTTCCTGCTATGCTAACAAAGTCTATCTATGTATGCTCTATTTCCTTCTACCAAACAAATAAATGTGTTTAAAATAAAATTATTGTAGTTAATAATTTTTAAGCATACTTTTCAAATATGTGCATTATATTTACACTACAATCCTCACTATATTTATGATATTTTGAGTCTAACACTAGGATCTCATGAACGTTAGCTTTTTTTTCACTATTATCAGGAAGAACTAAAGGAAATTTTTTAGTCTTTTATTGTTTCAAGCCAAACCTTCTTTTCTGCTCTACCCTACTTCCTTTTTTTGATTTTTTTTAACATGAATCACTTTAGATTAATTCTCACTTTAAATACTCACTTATTTGTTTAGTGTTTGGGTAGTAAATTGGTAAAATAGAAAGAAATTTACATCATAACAACAAATAAATTTCATATAGATCACATTACTACTAAGTTCTTACTAACCCTATAGTATGATCTACTAGCAAACTAAAGGTGGTAGCCACACAATCATTCTAGAAAAAACTCAATTAATTTTCATTCAAAAGATTCACCATCTCCTACTCACATTTAAAGGATTCAATATTTTCCATGTGTATAGGGAAGTAAATAAAGGGACTAATCATATGGTGAACATAGGGGTCTGGGGTGATTCTCTTAAACATTGGATGAGTGACGTGGATCTCTCGAAAGGGGTTACTCTTATTATATAAAATGAAAACCCCCCCTCATGCATGGGATATGACTAATTTATAATTCTCAAAATCCAACCCATGAGGGATAAATCTTGGTGCTAGGTGTTATTTAAGGATTCATGAATTTCAAAATCTCCTCTTCACATGCAAAAGATTCCCTATTTCCCACATGTACAGGGAAAGAAATAAAGGATTTGATCACATGATGAACATAGGGGTCAGGGGTGATTTGTGTAAACATTGGATGAGTGATGTAGATCTCCCAAAATGTCATGCATATGATATGACTAATTTAAAATGCTCAAAATCCATGCCACAAAGGACTAGAGTAGGGTCTCATGTTATGGGCTGGCTAATTATTTTTAAGGGGGCACTACTAAGAAATTATAAGGGTCTCTTTCCTTATTAGTGGTCTCATGATTTTTTAAATTTTGTGTAATGCATGTTGTTGAGTGAAATTAGGAGCATTTTACTACAAAAATTTTGTTTAAAAAAATGATTGGATGCAAATGATAGCTAGAAACCAAAAATAAGGAGCAACATACAAATCTTCAACCCCATGTTGCTTCTCACCCCTCAAAAACTTCTCCTAAATAGTAGATGCTCCTATTTTTAAGGTGTAGATATTTTATAAGTTTTAAAATATATAATAATTCATGGGACCCCTCTACCCAAAAGTATATAAGCATGAGGGAAATGTTTGTCACCCCAAATTATAATGCTAGCTGTTATTAAATCATTCATTCATTAATGTTTATGATGAGACATGAGGGAAACATTTGCCACCTCAAATAATAATAACCTAGAACATGCCAAAAAATGACTTTTAAAATCAATCTAAAATAGAAAAAAATTGTAGTATCTATAACAAAGCCAATAGACAAATGATGTAATGATATAGAGATAGGGTAGAACCATTGAAACCCTCTCACATCATGACACTTATTTACTATGATTATTTACTTACATTTAATAATAAATGTCTTCTTTCCACTCACATTCACCATTTGGGTCCCTATTGGATACAAGTAAGTGCTAAACAATCATAATCTCCATCATTTCATTGTCTTGGTGATTTCATAACAAAAATCCACGTTTATCCAAATATCAGTGATTTCATAACTTAAAGTCATAAAAAATAAATAAAAGGGCCATGTCAAGCCAATAAAATCACATATTTTAGATATAGTAAAATAATAAATTAAATATACTAAATACCTAAGCAAAAGGACATGTAGAAATAATAGTAAAAAATGGGGTCAATAGTTCCACCACTAACACCATAGATAACCTATGTTCAATTAATAAAAGATTTTTTTCAGAAATGTAAAGGGAGAGAAAAAAATTGAAATAGAAAATAATGGAAAGAGAAAAAATATAAACTTAACCCTAATTTTGAAGTGTGGGAATTTTCAATTCTATAATAATTTAAAATTTTATATAAAAATTTGTAATATATAAAATTATTTAAAAAAACTATTTATATATTTAAACTTATTATACATTTAAACATACATTATTTAATAAAAATATTTAAAGATTTAACAAAAATAAAATAAATAATAAATTTAGAGATTTTTTTAACATAAAAATATTTACAATTTTTTATCATTTATTATAATTGTTCTTATAAAAATGTTTATTTATATTTGTTAATTAAATTACATGAATAAATTGTCTAATAGTGATTTGACTCCTTAATTTTTAGCCCCCATAGAATACTTGTGAGATAATCTAATTCACCAATTCAAATATCTATGACATCGAGTCACCTTACTTGAATTTACAAACTAATATTTGGAGATGAATTTGATCCCAAAATAGTAATTAAAATAAGTGACACAAAATCATACCTAGTGACTCAAAGACCTCTTGGAAAAATACTTTTTAGGATTATATAAATTATGGTTATGTGAGGGCATAAGTAGTCTATGCCATACCAATCTATAAACATTAACTTTTCATTCATGACAACAAGTTATGATATCTCAATGTAGGGTCAAGGTTTAACAATTTTGGCCAACAAACAAGTACTTCAACTTTGAATTCCAATATTAGGGTCAAAAATATGTGTCCAAATAACATCCATGTAAAATCAATTAAATTTAAATAGATAGCTATAAGCCAAGCAACTTTACTCCTCTTGAAAAGTATTTCAAAACAAGAATCATAGAAACTTCTTTATCAATATTATAAAAATTATATTACTAATGAAACATAAGATTTAATTACATCTCTTGGTAATATTTTCAAGGGCATTTTGATAATTAACGGGTACATCCCAATATGATCAATTCTTTTTTCAACTACGTCAAAACACTTACTATATATTGTATTTCTATATATAGACTTTTCATTTATAGATTGTATCTAAATGTAGATTAGTATAATTTAGAGAATTTCATTCCAATAAAATAGAAATAGATTTTTTTAGTAAGATTTTCAAGGTCATTTTGAATATTAAAGAGTACATCCTAAGACTATCAATTCTATTTTCAGTTACAAACTCATTTGAAAATCATTTCTAAGGCATTTTAATGACTAATTGGTCAATTCTCTGATGACGAAGATCATTTCCAACTATCACAAGAACACTTTATATTTATATAATATGTCTATAAATAGATTTCCATATATTATTATATATGCTTTCCTTTTATGTATGCCTTTAGATATAGATTTTTATTTGAGAAAAAATATTGTAAATGGAGGTAAAGGAACCAAGGTGGGGCTTTATCACAATCCTCATTATAAATGATTAAAGCATTGGAGGAAAATAATTCTCTCATTGAGAAAAACACCTAAAAGGCATCCAAATTATGTTTATGATTCACAATATTCCTTAAATAACCATCTTGCATTAGAGATATCATTTCATCCCTCACCACCACACTTTGTGGCACTGAAATTTACTACTTATGAAAAACAACTGGGTGACCTTGAACATGACTGATAAATGAAACTCCTTGCATTAAACAAGCTAATTTTTGATGCCACTAAATTGGCCTCATCTAATACATGAAAATTTAAGATCAATCCATCTTACAAACTTAATTCAAATGAGCTAAAATGTGATACCAATCAAATAGTGAACATGGCAGTGCCACAATGAGATATATTACAAAATTCACCATGAAAAAAAATAATAGATTCACAAATACTTTGGTGTTTCTTAATAAAAATTTGGCTAAGTGTCAACTCTTATCTCTCCCTACACCTATAAAGGTTGATATAAGTAAACCTCTTCCATAGGGATATTATGATGAGATTGCAAATTGTGATTTCCACTAGGGCAATTAGCATTCTACTAATAGATGCCTTTCCTTGAGATATAAGCTTCAATAACTATATGAGTCCTAGAAAATTATTATTTATGGGTCTAATACCATGGGTTTTGGATCACATCCAGGGGATCATCAGAATTCAAAAATGTTCAATAATCCACTACAAGACATACAACAAAAATTATACAAGCTCAAATATGGAAATAGAAGTAAAATTATCATCATGGAACTTTAGAAATGATGATAATGATTTAGAAATAATAGGATCTTGCATAATAAGTGAAGTTTCATCCATATTTTTTGAAGATGTAACATATGCAAATTGTTTAATAGAGATTTGACTTCTTAATTTTTATCTCTCTAGAATATATTTGAGATAATTTAACTCACCAATTCAAATACCTGTGAGGGCAAGTTACCTTTCTTAAATTTACAAACTATTATTGGGAGATGAATTTGACCCCAAAATGGTAATTAAAATAAGTGACACAAAATCTCACCTATTAACTCAAAGAACTTTTGGAAAAAGATTTTGTGTGATTATCTAAATTATGGTTATGTAAGGTTATAAGCAGTCTACACCATACCAATCTATAAACAGTAAATTTTCATTCATGATAACAAGGTGTGATATCTCAATGCAGAGTGAAGGTTAAACATTTCAACCAACAAATAAGTACTTCAAATTTGAAGCCCAATAATGGGGTCACAAATACATGGCCAAATTACATCCATGTAAAATCAATTCAATTGAAATAGGAAAGTAAGCCAAACAACTCTACTCCTCTTGAAAAAAATATTTCAATACAAGAATCACAAAACTTCATTTATCAATATTATATAAATTATAAATGAAACACAAGATTTAATTATAGCTCTTGGGAAGATTTTCAAGGGAATTTTGATAATTAGCTGGTACATCTCAAGATGATCAATGTCATTTTCAACTACCTTAGAAGACCTTATATATATATATATATATATATATATATATATATATATATATATATACTTTTTATTTTAGATTGTATTTAAATTTAAATTTTTAAAACTTTGGGAATTTCATTCCAATGATATAACAATAGACTCATCTCAATAAATTACACTTTATGGGTCTCCTACCATGGGTTTTGGATCACATTCAGGGGATCATTAGAATTAGAAAATTTTCAATAATCCACTATAATATCATAAAATAAAAATTATAGAAGTTTAAATAAGGAAATAGAAGTAAAATTACCATCATATAACTTTGCAACTGAGGGTAATGATTTAGAAATAATAGGCTTTTTTTTATAATAAGTGGAGTTTCATCCACATTTTTTGAATATGTAACATTATTAATAATAGTTTTAGGAGAAATAAGTGGTGGTGGTATAATAGTAGGCATACACATTGGAATAAATGGTGTCTTTCAAACATATATGTCAACTTTAAATTTTTATCACATTTATAAACCCAAAAGTCTTCTTGCTCACTTCTAATTTTTTTAGCGCCATTATAACAAAATCAATTTCTCCATTGCAATTATTAAGACAAAAATTTATCACTCACAACTGAGCTCCTTATCTAATGAATATAGATTCCCCCTAATTGAAACCAAGGGAGTTATAGTTTTGACATAGAGATTGTGTTAAGTTGTTATTTATTCACATGAAGAATTCAAGCCATCATAGACAAAAACATTGCATGGTGATTTACATCTCGATCGGTTTGCACCCACAATTACTTTAGATGAACTTATTTTGACATTATCATGAGTTTGGAGTAACTACTAGCTTTAACTATTGATTTACACTCTTTCACTTCACATAACCCCTCTTAAAAACACACACACACACACACAAATATATATATGTGTGTGTGTGTGTGTGTGTGTGTATACACATATATATGTGTGTATACACACACACACGTGTGTGTGTGTGTATACACACACACACGTGTGTGTGTATACACACACACGTGTGTGTGTGTATATATAGATATATATACATATATATTAAATTAATTAATTATATACTAATACTATACATAAATTATATATTTTTAAAATATATTTTAATATTATTATATCATATTATATATATATATATATATATATATGTTATAAATCAATATTATATATTATATATTTCAATACATCTATAATTATTGTTAATAGTACATAAATAATATTAAATTTTTAATGAAATTAAATGATTTTTTATGCCTTTAATGTACTATATAATGGCACATAACATGAAAATGGGTTGATTTTTTGTTTCATTTAAAATTCTTATGTGGGAGGGGATAAGAAATGTGCTCATAGGTACAAATTTAAAACTTTACGATGCTTCACCATGTGTGCAACATATGAGGTAGATTACTTCTAAGAATAAATCTATCAAACATTAATGTTTAGTAGGCATTAAATTATAAGTTATAATTACATATCACAAAGTTAAAATCACATATCATGAAGCATTAAATTTGGTGTTGTAGATGACACTTGGCATGGGACAGTGGATAGTAAAGCAGATGCGTAATAAAATTTCAAGTAATGTGAGTGATTAATATTGTATCCCTTCAAACATGGTTATAAAAAGTCTTTAAACTATTAAACTATATATAAATTATAAAAATGAATCTCTGTTCTACTGTACAAAATGACAATAAAATTTTAGTTAACCATTAGGTATTTGGAGCTGAAATTTGAGATAGTATATTGAACTGATTAAAATTAAGGTAATTATTTAACACCATTGAATCTCTATTCCATTTGTTAATGATGAGTTTATTTCTCAACTCGAATCTTTTCGTTCATTTAGAAACAATGAAATTTATAAATTTTATAGTTTAACACTAGAATGATTGCTTAATAACTTTAATTTTGAAGTTTGATTATGAGATGTGTTTCTTGGTAGATCATTTTACAGATGAAGGTGTCAAAAAGTGAGCTAGAGAATGGTTCATCAGTTTATGTAGACAAAATTGGTTATTTTTTGACTTGTGTATACCACAACCTTGTTTGTGGTTTTTTTTAATGCATACTAAGATGCATATATTCATGTACCTATAGTATAATGCATTTTTTTAATTCTTACAGATGTTAGAAACTCTTTAATTCATATTCTCAATTCATTATTTTAGTATGGGATAAATATCAAATTTTAATATTAGTAAAATTAGTTTTATTTCTTTGTTGTTTTCTTATTTTTGAGTAGAAATAACATATTATTTTATTTTCCTTAGTATCTTAGTTTCATCCAAGGATTCTTGAAGTGTAGATAACTAACTATGGCATGTAAATATGAGTTTTTTCATTTGACTAAGACACAAAATAACAACTATCAAATGGTTTTGTAAAATTGACTAAAATATAGAATAAAATGTGGGAAGTTAAGATGGAGATAAAAAACTATAAAACATTTTAACCCTCCTACAATTCCATAAGAATTCCATATAATCAGGAGGCTTTGGTCACACATATAATATAAAAAATAGATATTAAGGAATTAATTAGGATAGTGAGGGATCCTCATCCATCCAACCCTTGGCATACTATAGGTGAATTTGATTAAACAGTTATGTGTCAAATGGATGGATGAAAATCTTATATAGAGAGATGTAATTCCTACTATGATAAAAAAAAATTAGCAGTTCATTTGAGAGATAAAAAAGAAAAAATGAAAAAAATGCTCATTATTCACTAATCCAAAAACCAATGTGCCATTTCTAATGTAATTCAAACTTTTTCCAATCCACTACTGCCACCATAAATTGATGAGAAACCATTTTCAAGACTAATGGTGGATGGTTTATTATTTCCTACCTTCTAACAACAATAAGGTTCCTTTATATTTTTTGAGTAAAATTTAGTACAATTTTAATATCCTAAATTAAATTCATTATTAATTTTATTATTATAAGTTTTAAGGACAATAAAAAATATTTCGATAGGATAGGTTGGGTCCATACCCTATGCCTAATCAATCTGTGAGCGTCTCTATAAAATAACCACTTTAAATTGAGATAATCCCCTCTACAATGAATGATGTTATAGATATTGATAATTTACATGTACTTAAGGCACTTATTGGCACCCTCATGTAACATACAAGCCAATTGTGGAGATGGTCCAGCTAACACTACTACTCAACCACACTAATGTAGATTTTGTGGTGCTATATGCACTAGAACCTAAATTATATGAGGAGAAGGATTTGATGTAAACCATTTTTTTTTGTTTTTCTAATTGGATAGATTATATGGTTTTCACTGATGATTTTTTGAAACATACATTTGGTTTGGAAATCTCATTTGTACCTTTGCAGGTAGAATTTAAATTTGACATGTAATTTTTTTGTTGGACCTTTTAAATTATAAATAATGTTTAAAAGATAATAATTATTTTAAATATAAATTACAATAATATAAATGTATTTTTTTAGGTTGTAATAGGAGATAATACCATCTTTTTCCTAGCCAGATTGGGAACCATCTTATAGATCATATATTGTTACAGCTACTTGGTTGATTTTTATATATAGAAAAGTAATTTTTAATGTTATAAATCTTCATTTATGTAGATACATGTAATTTTATATATATTCTCTACTAATGATGATATTTTGTTTGTTTCATTCTTGAACTCATTTGAGACTCCTCCATTTATATGGGTAGGAGTAGAAATAAGCATTGCTAATGTGATTTCATTTGTGACACTTATTAAGGTGTGAGTCAAAATTGTAAATTATATTTAAGTGTAAATAAATACATATTTTAATAAATTTCTTGACATAAGAACCCCCATGGTTACATTTTATATTCCTTTAATAATTATATACATACATACATTTGATCTTTTTGTAATTATTTTGTACGTATTATTATTTGAATTTCATTATTTTATTGAAATGTTGCACATAGATATAATTGTATCCTAAAATTATTTGATTATAAGGCACATTTCATCAAAAGAAGCCAATCACATTCTTTAATATTTCTCTCTCACTATGTCACTAATCATATAGAATATGGTTGACCTTTAGTTGATTATGGATAATTTTTATGGGTCACATATGTCCACCATATCATCTTGTGGTAGTATTGAGCACTTATAGTAATAATTTCAAACCCAACTCATTTCTTCCTATCATAATTTTAAATAACTAGTGATGTTGTACTTCAATAAACAAAGGTGTGTTAATTTCTTGAATTCACATTTATGAGGATGCATAGAAATTGGATGTATGCACCATGGAGTGACACTATGATAATTATAAAATAAAAATAAAAATAGATAATAAAAATAAACATGATAAATAAAAACAAATATAAACATAGTTTTTAAATATAAAAATAATTACAAATTTCTATCATTTATTATAATTATTCTTGTTAAATAAGTTTATTTAAATTTGTTAATTAACTTGTTTAAAATATCTAATAGGGATTTGAATCCTTAATTTTTAGCTTCCCTGGAATACCTTTGAGATAAAATTCACCAATTTAAATACTTGTGATAGCGAGTCACCTTTCTTTAATTTACACTTGTGACTCTATCAGTTAATTTAAACACTTATAACACAATAGACATTTGACATGGTTAGATATCAATTATGATAGAGATCAATATGGAGAATATAATTTGTTTTTTCAATTCCATTAATCACATCAAACATTGAGTGTACATTGAGTGGGAATATATATTCATCCCCCTTGATGTCAACTTCAATAATTACTTTGGACCAAGGTAGGGCTTTCTCAAAATCCTCATTACAAATGATTCAAGCATTGGAGGAAAAAATTATCTCATCGAGACTAACACCTAAAAGGCATCCAAATATGGTCTTGATTCACAATATGTCTTACTTAACCCTATTGAATTAAAGGTATCATTTCAACCCTTGTCACCACACTTTGTGGCATTGAAATTTCCTACTTATGAGAAACATGAAGGGTGACCCTAAACATGACCAAGAAATGAAACTCCTTGAATGAAATAAACTACAATATGGGGAAACTACATTGGCCTCATCCAATACAAAATTTAATAGCAATCCATATTACAAAGTTAATCTGAATGAACCAAAATGTGATACCAATCAAAAAATGAACATGACAGTGCTACATCGAGTTGTATCACAGAATGCAACACCCAAAAATATTACTAGATTCACATTATGTCCATCATATCTTTTTTATAGTATTGAGAACCTATAGTAAGATTTTTAATGACCAACTAATGGCTTTCTATCATAATTTTAAATAAGTAGTGATGTTGTACTTCATATGCATAAAGGCGTGTTAATTTGTTGCATTTGCATTTATGGAGAGGCATAAAAATTATATGGATGCACCATGGAGTGACACTATAATAATTATATTATGTTGTTTATTAGTTCATTGTATTATAATATTTATATGGATGAGGTTTACTAAAAAATTAGTTAGTCAATGTTACACAACCATCTGGTAGTTATTGTTATTTTGAGTCTTAGTCAAAAGAAACAACTCATATTTACACAAAATAGTTAGAGATTTACACTTTTAGGAATTCTTGGATGAAATCTAGATAAATACCACTATCAATTGTTTGTGATTGTTTAATTCAATATCAAGGGCACATGAACTAGTCAAAATTATATTCACTATGAAATGGGTTTCTTAATATTTGATTGTAGTTCGAGTGGAACATATAAACAACTTTGAACATGCATGCCAAGTCATTATAATTGATTTAGAGGTGAAATTGTATATAAAAAATTGCATGGTTCATTTGGTAAATGGTACAGTGATTCTTATTATTCCTATGGTTTGAGGATAGAACCTTATCTAGATTCAAAGATATTTAGACTTGTATAAAATAGTCAAAATATTTGTAATGAAATTGTGGCAGTGTTTAAATAATTTTATAAAAATGAGTTTACTTATTCTATTTATCACCACTTGAATATGAATAAGGAGTTTATTAAAATAACATTTCATTGAAAAATGTTTCATTTTATGAGGTTGAAAAAACTAACCACTCTAGAAAAACATTTAGACATAAAGTATTGACTAAAAATATATAAATATTTAAACATGACAAATAAAAATAAATAATAAACATATATTTTAAATATAAAAATAATTATAATTTTTTATCATTTATTATAATTATTTATATTAAATAAGTTTATTTATATTTGTTAATTTACATGATTAAATTGTCTAATAGGGACTTGGATCCTTAATTTTTAGCCCCCTTGGAATACCTTTGAGATAAATTTTACCAATTCAGATACCTATGATAGCGATTCACCTTTATTTAATTTACACTTATGACTCAATCAATTAATTTAAACACTTAGAACACAATAGACATTTGACATGGTTAGATATATAATACGGTAGAGACCAATACAAAGGGTGTTCCTTTTTCAGGTCCATTAACCACATAAAACATTGAGTGTACATCAAGTGGGAATACATATTCATCCCCCTTATCAATGTCAATTTGAATGAATACTTTGAACTAAGGTGGGTATTTTTCATAATCCTCATTACAAATGATTAAAGTATTAGAGGATAAAAAAATTCTTATTGAGAAGAACAAATAAAAGGCATCCAAATACGTGATTGATTCATAATATGTCTTGCATAACCCTCTTGCATTAGAGGTATCATTTCTACCCTTGACACCACACTTTGTGGCACTAAAATTTCCTACTTATGAGAATAATGAATGGTGACCCTGAGCATGACTGAAAAATGAAACTCATTGCATTAAACAAGCTATTAAAGTATGGGGCTACTACATTGGCCTCATCCAATATAAAATTTAAGATCAATCCATCTTAAAAAGTTAATCCAAATGAACCAAAATGTGATATTAATCAAAAAATGAATATGGCAGTGCCACATTGAGTTGTACTATAGAATAAACCACACAAAAAAATTACTAAATTCATAAAGCCTCTAGTGCTTCTTATTAATAAGTTGGCTAAGTGTCAACTCATATCTCTCCCTACCTAGGTATATAGGTTGATATGAGTAAACCTATTTCATAAGGATATGATGAGAATGTATATTGTGATTTCCACTAGGGCCATATGCATTCTACTAACTGATGCTTTTGCTTGAGAAATAAGCTTCAAGACGTATATAAGTCCCAATAAATTACACTTTATGGGTCTTCTACCATGGTTTTTGGATCATATATAGGGGATTATAATAATTATAAAATGTTCAATAATCCAATATAAGACCATACAATGAAAATTACAGAAGTTCAAAGATGGAAATAGAAGTAAAATTATCATCATGGAACTTTGGAACCAATGGTAATGATTTAGAAATAGTCTCATAAATAATACTAAGTGGAGTTTCAACCATATTTTTTGAAGATGTAACATTAATAGTATCTTATGAGAAACAAGTGGTGGTGGCATACATGAGAATGCATCATCACTAGGCATAGTAGGCATATATGCAATAAATGGTGTCTTTAGAACATATATGTCCACTTTTATTTGTAATCTAATTTCTAAACCTAAAATTATGTTTGGTCATTTTTAATCTTTCTAGTTCCATTATAACAAAATCAATTTTTCCATTTTAATCACCAAGAAAAAATGTGATCAGCCACAATCGAGCTCTATATCTAGTAAATATAGATGCACCCTAATCAAAACCAAGAGAGTTGAAGTTTTGACATAGAGATTACATGCTGAGAGGCTATCTCTTTACACAAAAATTACAATCCATCACATACTAAATCATTGCATGGTGATTCATATCCCAATCAGTCTGCACCCATAATTACCTTAGATGAACTTATTTTGACATTATCAAGGGCTAGGAATTACTAGGTTTAACTATCAATTATTTACACTGTTTCACTTTACATAACCCCTCTTATCAATACATACATACATACATTATATGTCATGATACGTGTGTGTGTGTCATAATATTTTTATTTTTAAAATGGAGAAATATTATATATAAATTATATATTTTATACAATATAAATTTAAGTATATTATAGTGAAATATATAATATATAACTATAAATTGATTTATAAACTAATACTGAAATATATAATATATAGTTATCATTTTATTTATAAACTATAATAATAATAATGTTAAAATATATTATATAATATATAATAATGTAATATTATATTACATTATATAATATATATTTTAAATAAATATTATATATTTTAATATAATATATATATTAATATCATTTTAATATATTAAATATATCACTTGCCTTCAATTCAACTTTACTCCTGAGCTGCATTTGAGTTCAGAAATAGGTGGGAGTCCTTAATGAATTTAAAATTTAAATTTACTTTAAAAATTGGGGTCCATATAATTTTAACACAATTTTTAGAGGAACAAAAACCACTAAACATGTCTAACTAGATATATTCTTATTCTTACTTATTTTGATTTTTTTTAACATACAATGTAGAGCACTGACGTATTGTTAGGTTGTGGAGCTAAAAGCTTCAACTGTTGCAGACATGGAGGAGGTTGCTGAGTTCCAAGGATACCGACGTCGGTAGTGGGATTGACGTCGGTCATCTACAGTGTAGAAGGGCAACCGACATAGGCAGGAGGTCAGCCGATGTCAGTCACCTCCAGGTAGACAGGGACCGACGTCGGTCACCTGTGGCAGTTCTAGAACTGTTCGTTGCACAAACAGTTAGTTCATTGAACTGAGTGTTTGCATGTTAAGGGCTAATTATAGTCTTGAGATGCGTGTCTAATTATTGTAAATTAAGAGTCTAAGTTATTGTTTAAGTCTGGGATTTATTTATAGACCCATTGGCATGTATTGTAATTAAGGCAAGAAAAGGATTTCTTCCAGTTGTAGGATCTTGGTCAGCAGGTGTGCAAGGCCACGTTTGAAGATCTACATGTGTAAGTAAGATCATTTGAGTTGCAGGTTGTTGCAGGTTCATGGGAGATCTACTTGAAGTACTTTGAGTACTTGTGTACTGACAGGGTTATTACTGACTCGTTGGAGGTGAACACCAATTCTGTGTGTGAGTTGTGTGTTGGGACCGTTTTTGGTAGGAGAGTGAACTCTTGAGAAAAAATACTATACACTTGGTGTGGGAAGCCTAAAAGGTGTGGAAGAGTGTAGTGTCTCTTCATTGTATTCTTTTCTGGATGAGTATTAATACATATTGTGTTGTCTCTCATATTTTGTGTCATTTGTGAATTCTAGTTACTTATTGCTTCTGGTTAATTCCACATGTTTAATTGCTAATACAAGGTAATCATATTGTGCTCTTATTGAGGAGCAAGATCCTAACAAGTGGGATCAGAGCTGTTTGTTGTTCTTGATTCCCCATCAACTGGTATCAGAGCTTTTGGTTGGGTTACTAACAGGTGTTTCAGATCTGGTTAGTGTGTGTTGATCACAGGTTACTCACAGGGGTTTCTATTTGAGTGGGAGTATATCAATGGTAGAAGAAAGTAAGATACGAATGGAGGAGTTTAATGGCAAGAACTATCAATTGTGGAGGATGCAGATTGAAGATTATCTATATCAGAAAGATTTATACTTACCGTTGAGTGGGGTTGATTACAAGCCCCGAGATATGAAGGATGAAGAATGGGAGGTTCTTGATCGGAAGGCTCTAGGATCTATAAGGTTGAGTCTTGCATCGTCTATGATTTCCAACTTATCACAGGTTAAGACAATGGTAGAGTTGATGGAATCTTTGGCAAATTTATATGAAAAACCCTCAGCTTTGAATAAGATATTTCTTACGAAGTAATTATTTAATTTACAAATGTTGGAAGGTGGATCTGTACATAGTCATCTTAGTGATTTCCATGGTTTGGTAAACTAGTTAAATTTAGTCAATATTGTTTTTGATGATGAAATTAAGGCTCTCTTAATCTTATGCTCATTACCTGAAAGTTGTGAGAGTTTGGTAATGGCAGTTAGTAATACTGTGTCTGCTTCAAAAATCTTAAAAGTGGATGATGTTGTGGGTGTAATCTTGAATGAAGAAATTCATAGGAAAAGCATAGGTGAATCATCAGGGAATGCTTTGAGTGTTGAAGGTAGGGGAAGGCAAAGAGAGAAGATAGAGCATGGGAGATCAAGGTCCAAGATAGGCAGGAGATCCAAGTCCAGGTATGGAAGAATAACCTACTGGAAATGTGGAAAGCAAGGGCACTTAAAGAAAGATTGCAGGTCAGATGAAGATCAGCATGAAGGACATGAAGAAGCAGGTGTTGTAAGTATTATTACACAGGATGCTCTGGTATGTTCCTTAGATAAAGTATAATCTTGGGTTTTAGATTCTGGTGCCTCTTTTCATGCATCCCCAAATAGGGAATTTTTTCATGAGTATGTCCAGGGAGACTTTGGAGAAATTTGTTTAGGGGATGGTAAGCCTTGTCAGGTGGTTGGCAAAGGGAAAGTGAAGCTGAAATTGCAAGAAAGTAACACATGGGTGTTGAAGGAGGTCATGCATGTCCCAGTTCTGGAGTGGAATTTGATTTCTGTTAGAAAGTTGGGTGATGAGGGTTGCACAGTAACTCTCACAATGGAATCTTGGAAGGTTACCAAGGGTGCACTTGTAGTAAGAGGTAAGAAAGTAGGTATGCTTTATCTATCTACTTGTATTACTAATTCTCTTTCTGGGTTATCTACTTCAGCTATAGATTCAAAGATGTGGCTTAATAGGCTTGGTCACATGAATAAGAAGGAGATGCATGTTCTTGAGTCAAAGGGTATGCTTTCAGATTTGAAGAGCATGGATCAAGATTTCTGTATGCAGAGGAATAAAGTGATGTTTCTTGAGGAATCCGATGTTAATGACAAAAATAGGAAAGCCTTGGTTTTCAAGGAGAAGGTGACAGACAGAGATCAACATAAGGGGCTAAGGAATTTTGAGCAGAGCAGGGTTGATTTGGACAAGGGTTTGATCCAAAAGGAGCTCGCGGGTAGAAGTCATCACTCACAAGTAAAACATAGAGATCGACGTCGATTAGAAAACTAGCATCGGCATCCAGACAAGGACCAATGTCAGCTATGTGCACCCTGACGTCGATGACTCAGGGACAGATAAACACTAGTGTTGGTCAGGGGGAACCAACGTCAGTCAGGTGTAGACTAAGATGTGATTGACATCAGTCACTAAGATGGATTTTGGGTGGACAACAAGCTGTCAAGGAGTCTCAAGCTCCCATATGGAGGACTTAAAGGGTAAGTAAGCCTCAAATTTGTCATTTCTCTTCTTTACACTACTTGTTGCTCACTGATGGTCAAGAACCAAGAAGTTGTTAAAGAAGTAGAGCAGGTAGATCCAAGAAATAGTGGGAGCTTGGCATGGATAAAGGATGTGATTCCTTGGAGGATAACCAAACAGGAGTTTTTGGTGGAATTGCCAGCTGGAAGAAAGCACTGAGAGACGAATGGATGTTCAGGATAAAGAAGAGCGGGAATGGATACGTGAGATAGAAGGCTAGGGTATATGGTCTTGTGTAAGTTGTAGGACAATGGAGGTTTGACCATTCTATTTCTCTTTACCAGGTTGGATAATATTAGCTACATTATCTTGTTACTGTATGATGTGCTTGTTGCAGGGTTATATATACAGGGAGTTGCTAAACTAAAGGTAAAGCTAGTTCAGAGGTGTGTCATGAGGAATCTGGGAGTAGAAAGATTCTTTGGCATGAGTGTGTTTTAGGGACATGGAAGATCACAGGTTGATTTTGTCTTCGGATAATTGTGTGATACCGGTTAACACGCCGATGGTTGGACAGTTCACAAAACAGTGTCTTGATTCACATAATGAGGTTAAGTGCATGGTATGTACTAGACCTGAGATTTCCCAAGCAGTGGGAGTTGTCAGAAAGTTTGGAGCCAATCTGGGAAAGAAGCACTGGAGGGCAGTTCAGTGGATTCTTAGAGGGACTAGCAGTAGGTGCACATGTTATGCAGGGTTAAGTTCTTTTCTACATGGGTTTGTAGATGCGGATGTGGTAGGGGATTTGGATGATAGGAGTTGCACCACAGGATTTGTGGTGGTTCATCTTCAAGAGTGATCTTGAAGAGGGATACAAATCTAAGGGAACAAACTAGATGGTGTACAGGTACAGGGATAGTTGTAGTTGTTTATCTCCAAGTGGGAGATTGTTAGGTTGTGGAGCTAAAAGCTTCAATTGTTGCAGATATGGAGGAGGTTGCTGATTTCCAGGGATATCGGCATCGGTAGTGGGACCGACATCAGTCATCTACAGTGTAGAAGGGCAACCAACATCAGTAGGAGGTTGGCCGACGTTGGTCACCTCCAGGTAGATAGGGACCGATGTCAGTCGCCTATGGCGATTCCAGAACTGTTCATTGCATGAACAGTTAGTTCATTGAATTGAGTGTTTGCATATTAAGGGCTAATGAAAGTCTCAAGATGCGTGTCTAATTATTGTAAATTAAGAGTCTAAGTTATTGTTTAAGTCTAGGATTTATTTATAGACCCATTGGCATGTATTGTAATTAAGGCAAGAAAAGGATTTCTTCCAGTTGTAGGATCTTGGTCAGCAAGTGTGCAAGGCCACGTTTGAAGATCTACATGTGTAAGTAAGATCATTTGAGTTGTAGGTTGTTGTAGGTTCATGGGAGATCTACTTGAATTACTTTGAGTACTTGTGTACTGATAGGGTTATTACTGACTGGTTGGAGGTGAACACCAATTCTATGTGTGAATTGTGTGTTGGGACCATTTTTGGTAGGAGAGTGAACTCTTGAGGAGAATTACTGTACACTTGGTGTGGGAAGCCTGAAAGGTGTGGAAGAGTGTGGCGTCTCTTCATTGTATTCTTTTCTGGATGAGTATTAATACATATTGTGTTGTCTCTCATATTCTGTGTCATTTGTGAATTCTAGTTACTTATTGCTTCTGGTTAATTCCGCATGTTTAATTGCTAATACAAGGTAATCATATTGTGCTCTTATTGAGGAGCAAGATCCTAACAAGTGGGATCAGAGCTGTTTGTTGTTCTTGATTCCCCATCACATATCAGAATAGAGTAGGTTGTAGAGTGTTCAAAGTATTGACCATATTTATTACTATCATTTCTACAGATCCTTATTTTTAGGTATTTAATCTTAATAGTGTTTAATATATATTTTTACTTTATATAGAATGTTTGATTTATTTGTATTGACTTGGCCCTTTCAGTCATTGTTTAGCACTTTATGTTATGAAATTGCTAATATTTGGATAGTCTACCTAGATTATTGTTATGAAATGCTTAAATTAATGAAACGATATTGACTAGGTTTGTTTAGCACTTACTGCTATTGATTATTATTTATTTCCTTACGCGTGAAAAATAATAGGGACCCAAATGATAAATGTTAGGGTGATTGAAGCTAACATTTTTTAATAACTATAATCAAATAATCCTATTAACTAATATATTTAATAGTTGGGAAATTATAGATAATCACCCAAACCAACCAAAAGGACCAATTTATAATCTGACAAGGACCCATTTATGTCTAAATGATCTTTCCACTTGGAATATGGTGAAATTAAGGACTAAATAGTTTTAAAAGAGTAGTTATATCATTGATTAGTAATTAAATATATATGTTTAATGCATGAGGTTAAAATTAAATATAATGATATTTGTTTGAAATCATTTACATGTTCATATAAATTAATACTTTAGGATAATTAATATAGTTTAGATTCTCATTAGATGTCAAAATCCTATTTGATTAGCTTCATTAATGGAAAAAATCCCCTCTAGTCACATCATAAGAAATAAATCCTTGTTTAAGTACTCTTTAAGCATGTTCAATTAATGTGAGATTAATATGGTGCTATGGTTTCAATGTCAAATACCAAGATCATGTTAAATTAATGTTATAGAGATTAAAATGGTGACATTCAAATGATTCATATTATGCCAAGGTGTCAATGATGATATGCTTTAGAATTTAATAAAGAGTTCATTCTTGACTAGAATGTCATCATTCAGGAGTGACAATGTTACCTTTTTTTAAATATAAATAAACTGTAGACTACTTGACATGTTTTATAATTAGTTTTATTATCCAATTGTAAAGGTCAAAACATCAAATAAAATTAAAATCAACTTTGAATTAAATTTGGCTTATTGGGGGATTGATATCAAAATACACATGAAGATCACCCTACCATAATGGTAGGGTTATTTTGGTTGCAATTAACCTCCACTCTATGGGATTAATTATGAGTTTATTATTTTGAAGGATTATATTTTATATTCATTAATTACTCTTTCAGGAAGTATATTTTTTCACATACAAAAGAGTATTGATTTTATAGAAATTGTGATAATAGTCATGACATCATTATGGATTCAACTATTATGCAATTGTAAAATTTGATGTTGAAAATTTTGATGATGAAAATCAGATTTTGAAGCCTAGCATGTACAACTTGAAGCCCATCATGGAAAATTTGAAGCCCGACGTGAAAAATTTGAAGAATAGAAAATGGAAATTTTTCTATTGTGAGTCTTGTGAACAACTGTAGCTATACAAGTTTGCTATTGTAAAATTAGATGCTAAAAATGTTGATGATGAAAATCAGATTTTGAATCCCAATATGAAAAATTAGAAGTATAGAAAATGGAAATTCTTCTATTGTGAGTATTTTGAAAAACTGTAACTATAAAATTTTATGCATTATAAACAAGTTGTGATATTATTTTAAATGAATTTAATATATAAAAATTATATGTTTTATTTCTATAACTCTGCCCTCCCCTATTTCATCTCTTCTTGCATGTTTATTTAGAATATTTCTAGCACTGTTTTTTGGTGTGGACTATCCTCATAGTCTTAGTCTTTTGTTTTACTTAGTCTTCTTGGTTGCTACCTACATGGGCCTGCACATTCTATTTTTATACCATAGAGAGAAATTAGACATGGGATTTAGTTGACCTTCCAAAAGTAAAAAAAGGTCGAAGGAGTCAAGTGGGTATATAAGAAAAAAACAGGTAGATACTATAAGTTGTAATTCAATATGGATAGACTCCTTGTTTGGTTTAAATTCTATGGAAAATAGTCACATAATAATTTATTTGCACCTTTTTTAATCATCTTCATCTGGTGAAAACTAACCAATTGTATAGATTTACCCAATAAACCATGCAATTTAAATGTCCTTCCTTCTAAATGAGTGAGCATGAATAGTTACTAAAAATTCATCTGAATTCTGAATAATGTGGTGATCCATTACAATCTAATTTTTTTATCCCCATCCATGATAACAGAAAACATAAGATAATAACTAGGTAGTCTCTCATGGCTTTATATTATAGCATTTACCAGAACAATTGACTATACCCCCACCTATAATTAGCATTTAAAATTATGGAGCTCAGTAAATGAAATAGTTCAATTGAGTAGCCAACTTATTGTTGATGAATTTTTATGTACTCTCAGAGTAAATAAATATAGTCAAATTCTATTTCTTGATGAATCCCATCAACTTAATATTTAGAGAAGTACTAATACATAAAAGTGTATGATAGTAAATAGTAGGTTAAGAATATTTAGATTCATCCTCAGGTCCTTCCAGACTATTGATGTGTGTCTATGTCAAGGACATAATGCAAAAAATAGAATAGCATTTCTTAGATTATAGTGTAGGTCCTAGAAAAACTTGGGCCTTCACTAAGTTTTTTGGAGATGTTGTGTGATTACCACCTTCTAGTCTATAAGTACACCCTGTTGTAGGGACAACAAGAATATGGTAGTGACACAATCTACCTAAATTTGTTATGATGTAATTTGCTTTGTATTTGAAAATATAAGCCCAAAATCTTAAACAAACAAATGGATATATGAAATAATCATTAACCTAATGTTATTCATATTAAAAAATTTCAAAAGGATGGAGTAAGGTATGGTAGAAAAGAAAGTTCCCTTGTAACAATATAGACCAATAGATCTCCTTTGATTTATTCTAACAATAATGTAAATTAAACTAATAGATATGAAATCCTAGTGTTTAAACCCAAAATATAATTAGTGAAGTGAGTATTATAAGGTGAATATAATGCACATATATAAAAAGGATGCTTTAAAACACCACCTACAGTAAATTGCCTTAACCACATTCACTAGTAGACTAGGATGAAAATAGAGTATACTAAAAAATGTTGTTAGCCTAGATAAAGGCATAAACTAAAAAAGTGCATTTAAAATACTAATAACATATTTTAAACATTAAATAAATGAGATCATATATTATTGACAAATGTTGAGAAATATGAATCCCTGAAAATAATGTAAACAGTGAGTTAAATTCTAGAATTTACTTTCTCTTTGCATTAATTCACAAAATTATGTCATTGGTTTACAATGAAGGGGATAACCCATATATATAGGCCATTCAAATGCCTTACTCAGTTGAAAAAGGAAATAGGTAACATGACACATGTCAATAGATAGGGTATCCTATGTACTAAAGTTAAAGAATATTCCCTAATTAATATATGGGAATATTTAACAATGAAATTGGAGGGACCATGGGACATGTTTCCTATTTAAAAGGAACCCAATAGGTGGCTATTTTGTTCTTGAGGAGATGGGTTGGGATCCTGTTGGTATTATTGATGATGAATCTTCTATTATAGAAGAAGATAGAGTGCTACAACTGATTGAGGAAGAAGACATTCTAAGAGGGGATGATGAGGTGGTGGCTCCTAAGGTGGAAGTTTGATTTGGGCCTCAACCTACCCTTTCCATACTTGAGATCATTTATTATACTCACTATTGATTAATATCAAATAGATGATATGCTCATTCAGTAGCTTGGTTGTGATCTTGACCATTGTATCATTCCTATTCAAGAGAGGTATCACAACTTCATTGATGGCCTCAGCCTTATTTGTTATTTGGTTTTCATAGGCTGCTAAATCCACCATCTCTTGTCTGAAGGTCACCCCTCTAGCCATGTCTTGCTTTTAGATGTTCTCCATAAAGTTTTATAGTTGATCCCTACAGGCATCCCTACTAATTATGAATCCATATTTATTATCCAAGTGCATAATTTTGACATCCTTTATTAAGGTGATAACTTTGTCACCATGTTGTAAAAGGAATCTCCCAAAAAACCTCATATATTCATTCTACTGGTCCAAGTTACTTCTCCTACCATTTACATAGGACTAAGAAATGCTCAAGTACTCCAAAAGAATTAGGTCTAGGTCCTCCAATTTCTTCATTCTTATCAACCTCATCAAGTTGATTATCTTACTATCATATCCTCCATATGTAGCTTCTACCTTTAGGACTTTATTATATATTTCATCTCACTTTATCTTATACCAATCCAAGGTGTTTAGCATACCAAACATTTCTTCCATATCACATTACACTCCTATTATGGTTTGATCTAGTAAGGTGGCCTTGTGATGCTAATCCAAGTTAGCCATTGTTTGCTACACTTCCTTAACCACTTTAGTATCAACATTTATAGTTTCTTGTAAAAATGAGAGGGGGTCTTCCTCATATTAATGTTTTTTCACTTACCTAGCCTTCTTTGTCTTTGCCAACTCAAATAATGTTTTTTAATTCATATAGGATTGTTTGGTCAAGGTGGGTGAACTTCCTCCTAGTCACCCTCTTTATTTCCCTAGACTCCTTGTCAAATTTTAGTGTAACATGTGGAGGGTCTGTTATGACCCAATCTAGTTTCACCCTAATGTCTTCATGCATGTACTTAATCCATGATTTATTTTAAGAGCCACTTTGGGGATTTGATGATGTAGGTAATGGTTGAGTTGGAGTCAACCCTTGGAGGGTGGACATTTGGGAAGTATTAGTAGTTATGACCAATATGAATGCAGAGCTAGGGCATGAAGAAGCACTAGTGGTAGTTGAAGAACTAGTGGAGATTAGGTGAACTTGTGGAAGGATGATAGTATGATTCTTCTTAGGAAATTTTGGATTAGGTCTAGGTATAGGCCCAGGCATGACTGGGGTCAAATTATCATCACCAAGACCCTAAAAGTGGTTTATATGGTGAAATGGGTGATGTTGGGTAATGGCATGGTTATAGGCTTGATTATGGGTCTGGTTAGGGGCCTATAAGGTTGAAGGTAGACATGAATTGGAGTTATGGAGTTCAAATATACTCAACCATTACTTGTAAAATAATGAGGGGGGTATGGCTATATGTTCCTCACCTGCAACAATCGGTCTTTCTCTAGTAGGAGGAAGGGGAGGTGATATTGATATTGAAGTTGTCAAAGTAGTATCTACTATTGATCCTATCAAAGGTGTGTCTTATGTTATAGTATCACTTTATACCTAGGATGTGCTTCTAAATGAGACCTTAGAGGTGGAAGCCTACCAAACTTATTTCTTAATGTCAGTCCCTCCTTTCTCTAAAGTAGGAGACAATGCCTAGAGTATTCTACCATTGATTTGTAGGTTACTTGGCCCTTCTTATTTAAAAATGAGAGTATACATAAGAGATGTTGATGTTATTGTTTGAGTATCTTAGTGTTTAGATACCTAAAAAATTGAGTGTCATCTAGTCTTCTTTTCACCTACTTGATACCATCAATGTTTATGCTCTACCTAACTTATTTATTATCACCTATATTAAGGTATAACTAGTTTCCATCTTTAAGATCATAATGATATGTGATACTAAGATCTACCCTATGTCTAACACAATGTTTTAATGTTAAGTGCATAGGGTCCTCTTCTCTATCGATATCTTTCTATGGATTGAAAGTGAACCTATGTTTGGTAGTAACTATGATTTAATACCAAGTTTTAATTTATAATCGACTGATGTTGACCAATTGGGGTTGGATCAACCCCATTTTCTTTACTACGGTGGAAATTATAAATGGGGTTGTCTTGATTCCCTCAACTCCTTTTACCATGTAGTTTGGGTAGTACCAGTAGGGTTCCAATGTGATAAGGGTTGCCCTAATATTTGTTGATAGCCTAGACATAGTTCTTTCATAGATGGCTCTATATATAATAAATTATAACTACTCAGTAATAGCCTATATCTCATGCCCATATTTATAAATTCTAACCTTTGTGAAGACATGGGGGATGGTCAATCTCATGTTTGGGTCCTAATTGATAAACTAGGGGAACTAGAAAGTGGAAAAAATGACATCAACCAAGTATGACATCATATAGAAATGATTTCCTTAGTTGGCTATGGTCATCTTGATTTTGGCAAAAAAATTATAGGAGATGATCTCCCTAAGGGGATGGGTCTTCGAGTCATTTATAATAATATAAAATAGTGGAACCCACTTATCATGCATGCGGACAATGTCTTCTGCTCCATGAAACTTGTTCATCATGACCATCTACATTCTCACCCCTTTCCTAAATTAGGTGATGGGAATCTAATTTATTTTAGAATTGTAGATGAACCTCACTAGGTTCTCTGCCTAGCTTCTCAAGACTTATCTAATATTTTATGAATCAGGCCATTGGGTCATGATGTTTTAATTGTAAACAATTTTAGGCTTGGGCAAGTCATAATAAGGTTGAAAGGCCAATCTATCTATATAAATGATATCATTACCAAATTTGACATATTTGATCATGTGATCCACACACTTGGAGTTAACAAAAATTTGGTGGACTAAGTCCACATAGCATAGCACCTTTGTATTGGATGCAACTTTATGTAATCCTAAAAAATTAAGCACCAAGATGTTAAACCTTTCCTATGTAATAATGGGAGCCTCCTTGTCGTCATTGTCATAGTCTACCATACTTTCCACATAGTATAATAAGTCATTATAGTGTTTATCATCTATGCCAAATGCAATTGAATTGAAGTTGGTGTCTTAGAAGACTATGTTTGTTTAGTAGGAATATAGGAATAGGACTTGTTCTGCCATGGTGGCTCTAAATGATTTTGTTTTGTCCATGAATTCTAATTTTAAATTGATGAGTCTATGGGTTGCATAAATGTTGAACAAATTCATAGAATTTTTTTATAAAATAATATAAATTACTTCAAAGATTTTAATAGATAACAATTAATAATGCTAAGCTTGGAGATAACAAGCTTTAAATCCTATATTTTTCTCAAAATTTTGAATTACAAGATATGGGCCATAAATGGTAAGTATCTTTCACCTACTTTGACATAAAGCCTAGGTGGTTATTTGGTTTTATTTTGATGGCTTCAAAAATTTAGTTTTTGGAGTTGGCCAATCATCACTCTTAGTTTGTCCATGTGTTTTCTCATTATTGGCTTGACATTTTATTGAGGTGACTTAGCTTTATAACCATAAAAATGAGCCTAAAATAGCATTTAATTCTTACCAAAAACTAGAACTCATAGACAATAATGTGTCCTTCAGGTGTCATACTTGACACATGCCTATGACTTGGTGTCTCTTTGTACATTCTAGTATTTTAATTTAGATATTGAGATATTTGACTGGGTAGCATGATAGTTTGGCACATGGCATATTCAGATTTGATCACACCTTTTAATTTTGCCTAGCTAGACCCATTTTATTTTGGGCTAATGTGGTTTTGGGATCTTTTTTAGCTTGTTAAGTGGTAGGTTTTTATTGGGTCATGTTATCACACAGTTGTATTATATGAAACTCTTAATAAAATTATTTATTGTGATACCTTATCACATGTCACCCTAATATTGGATCGCTCATCTTTAATTTTCACATGAATTGACCCCTTTCATTCTTAGACTAACATGGCCTTAGAACTTTTACTAGTTTTCCAAGTGATAAGTTATTGTTCACTCTTGTTGTCTTATGGCTTTGTTATATGAAATTTTTAATAGAATAAAATGCCATGCCACTTTACCAATTATCACAATTTAATTTGATTGCACAGTAATTAGGTTTCATGGCTTCCTTTGATTGTATTATTTCCATGACATATGGGTCCATGTGTCTTTATACCATTACTCCTAAATGTTGCATGGCATCCACATCACATCTAGCTACCTAAGATTAAGAGACTTGCTACCAAGTTTCATCTTATCATGCAATCTTTGTATTATGAAACTGAAATATTACATCTTGATTGTGGGGCATGACCTGGTGACATGTGGATTGATGTAATAGGATCATATTATTATGAGAATTATGAAATAAAATAAGCCTCAAAATTTCATGACTAAATTCCATATGACATTTTCCAATTGAATCATGGGGTCGTGAATTTTTCAACTTATTTGTAAAATAGAACAACACAACTTGTTGACAAGAGGAATATTCCAATTGGATCGCATTATCTCTTAGTTTTTAAAATGCTAAAATATATGAAAAAAAAGCCTGGAACTTATGTGATTGATTCACCAATGCATGTGACACTATTGCATGTCATTTAAAGTTGAGATGGCATCAGGGTTATTTTTAAATAAAAAGGTGCCATGGTTATATCAAATCCCTTTCAAGGGCATTTGCAATCAACATGGAAAGTATTACAAGGACCCTTAAGGTATCTCCTAGGAGATACTTTGAAAGAAAATTCAAATCATGTACATGTTTAAGTTATCTCCTAAGAGATACATCAAAAGAAAATTCTATTAGTGTGCATGTTCACTGTATCTCCTAGGAGATACCTTGAAATAAAATTCTAATCTTGTGCATGTTTAAGATATATATTAGGAGATACCTTGAAATAAAACTCTAATTGTGTGTATGTTCAAGGTATTTATGAGGATACCCCTTAAAATTATGATGAGACCCTTCAAGGTAATCCCTTAGGAGATACATTGAATGGAAATTCCAATCATGTGCATGTTCAAGGTATCTACTAGGAGAAGCCTTAAAGGTACTACAAGTCCCTTCAAGAAATCTCCTAGAAGATAACTTTAAGGGAATTATAGTACCTTCAAGGGTAATTTTAAGGTATTTCCTAAGATATACATTTCAAACATGCATAAGGGTATCCTTGAAGGTAATGTAAGGCCCTCCAAGGTATCTAGTAAGAGATATCTTGAAAGACAATTCCAATCATGTGCACTTTCAAGGTATCTACTAGGAGACCCATTGAAGGCACTACAAGCCCTTTCAAAGTATATCATAGAAGATACCTTGAAGGACCTTGTAGTACCTTCAGGGGTACCCTAATACATGTTGAAAGGTATCTCCTAGGAGATACCTTATACCTTTCAAACATGCATTAAGGTACAATCGAAGTTACTATAAATCCCTTCAAAGTATCTCCTCAGAGATACCTAAAAAAATTTAAATCATGTGCATGTTCAAGGTATATCCTAAGAGATACCTCAAAATAAAATTCCAATCATGTCCATGTTTAAGGTATCTCTTAGAACATACATTTAAATAAAATTCCAATTGTGTGTATGTTCAAGGTATCTACAAGGAGACCCCTTGAAAATTATATAAGACCCTTCAAGTTAATCCCCTAAGATATACCTTGAAATAAAATTCCAATCATGTGCATGTTCAAGGTATCTATTAGGAGACCCTTGAAGGTACTATAAGACCCTTCAAGGTATATCCTAGAAGATACCTTAAAGGGCATTATATTACCTTCAAGGGTACCTTGAAGGTATCTCCTAAGAGATTCCTTTCTAACATGCATAAGGGTACCCTTGAAGGTATCATAAGGCCCTCTAAGGTATCTCATAAGAGATATCTTGAAAGATAATTCTAATCATGTTCATTTTCAAGGTATATACCAGGAGACCCTTTGAAGGTACTGCAAGATCTTTCGAAGTAAATCTTAGAAGATACCTTGAGGATGTTGTAGTACCTTCAAGGGTAATTTAATGCATGTTTGAAAGGTATCTCCTAGGAGATACCTTATACCTTTAAAGCATGCATTAGGGTACACTTGAATGTACTAAAAATCCCTTCAAAGTATCTCCTTAGAGATACCTTGAAAGAAAATTCCAATTATGTGCACGTTCCTAGAATGTTTGTAGAGTTTCATGGAATTTTAATAAAACATGCTAATATAGGAATAGCTTGCATAATAGGAAGTGGAAAAGAATCATAATAACACAAGTGAATTTATAGAATCTTTAGTTCTATACATAGCAACACATATAAATATAAACTAACATGGAATTAATAATTTTGGATCGTAAACAACATAATACATGATAGAACAAGCTAAAACAAAATAGAGTAAACACTACACATTATTCATACATAAAATAATATTAGGAAAACCATAACAAAGCTAGTCTATTAATATTTATCACAAATCAAAACCATATTCCATTATATCATAGCACTATATATAATTGTTTACACAACTCTATCTCTTCACATTATAGCTTTCTAGCATACAAAAGCAAAGGCTCTTGGAATTTTTATATCTATCAATTCGATAATAAGGCCAAAGACATCCAAAAGACCATATGGATGACAAAATGATACCTTGTGCAAATGTGTCCTTCAATTATACACTTATGATTTTAGGATGCCCTATTCCACATCCAACACTTTCTCAAACTTAAAATATTGTTTCATCCTAAGACAAAATCTAAACTCTAATTTCAGCTAAAGATGGAAAAGATTAGACTTTCACAAAAGTGGTAGTAATTTCTCCAAGTGTCATTTACTAGTTTAAACTTTTTTCACACTAACATACTTACCTAGTGCCCTTTTTGGTTTTTCATAGACTAGATTAACTAGGTGGCCATCCTGGTTAGGGATTTTTAATCAACTTGGCCCCACTCTTAATGCTTATGACTATGTTACAAATCATAATTTTTTTTTTGTTAAACTACAAAATTTGAACTATGCATTTACCTAGTATGGAGGTGGTGCCAAAGTTTAGACAGATGGCTATGTAGGTTGTGGCTGCTCAGATTACACCTTTGTATCCATCTTTCTCTTATGTAAAATTAATTGGAGCTTCTATGGTAGGATGAAATTAGGTTCAATTTTGTTATGCACAATAGCTGGTTCTACCTATGAGAGTTCATGTTTGAGCATTTTCCAATCATCAAGTGCTTCTTGTACCATGGTAAGCAAAATGTTCAATAGAATATGAATGACCATTAAATTTTGTAAATCTTCTTCTTCTATGATGATAAATAAGTCTCTTGCATTTGAAAACTTAAGATGAATATATAACACAATATCATCCAACTTGTATGTAGTCTTTTGGGTTTAAATAGCCATAAATATGTTGTGCATTATCTCATTCCTCCAGAACTGGAGCTTCTTCATCATGATATCTCTAACATCTAACAACTATTGAAATGTGTCAGTCTATGTTTCTCCAATAGTTATTTGATCACTCATTATAGATCTATATTTATTTATCATTATGAACTCTAGTTTTGCAGAAGATAATTATTTGTCAAAGCGATACCTCTAATCAAGAATGCCTTGTGATATTTGCCTAACTTGATGTGTATTACTATCCAATACATGTACATATTCCTTTATTAGTTCACAAATGCCTTCTATTTTAGCATTTATATCCTACCTTGGGGTGCATAGTTTATGTGTGCTCACCCAATCCTTTATTATCTGAGTTATAATTGAAGTGAGTTGTTTGTACTTAGATACTTTATCACCATGGAATTGCATAACCAGAGCATGGAAAATAGCATTGATGAGCTACCTAGCCTTATTAATTTGATTTTGTGTTTCTTCTTTCTCCTCGCACATCCAAAAAATAATATGTTCTAAGTCTAAAGCCTTTTACAAAATGGATTATTAGAATGCATGTGGTCCTTAAATTTTATTAGACAATGGTAGCTATGAAAAATCTAAAGATGTCTCCATGGAAGTGGAAGCAATAGTAGTGTATGTGGCTCTAATTTTGGTAGGAGATGGCATAAATTCAGATAATAAAAGAAAGAAAGTGTTGAAAAGAGATGATGTCGTAGGGACATGCCAAAACCATTAGGTAGAGGGGTGAGACTTTGATAGTGAAGTCTCATCTAGTGTTCCTGATTGGATCCCATCCTTGTGGGATGTTGCATGTTCTACTTCTACCTATTATTTAGCTTCCCTTTATTTTTCATTATGTGCCTTAGTTCAACTTAAGCCTTGGATGTGGCCTTAATGTGAATTTGGGCCACCTCTTTGGCCTTAGATTTGGCCATAATTTTGTCCTTCACATTTACCTTAGCCTTAGCTTTGACATCATCCTCTACTTTAGCTTTGGCATCAACCTCAAATTTTTCCTTAGTAACTTGTGCCTTTGCCATGTGTTTAGCTCCCTCCTCCTTCTAACAATGTTCTTTATCATCTTTCTCTTGTGCCTCTTATTTTATTTGCTTTTTTCTCTACATAAATTGCACCTCTTCATCCTTATGTAGTACATATTCATGCTCCCTTCTCTTCCTTTTAGCTTCTACTTCCTTGGCTTTTTTCTCTCAAATTGAGCTTCTTATTCCTTATTTTTCTTGACCTTAGCTTCTTCAAAAGTATTTTTTTGTTCTTCCTCCTTAGCATGTTGTTTGACTTGTTACTATTACATACATTGGGCTTCTTATGTAGCTATTTGTTCCATGTCCTCTTTGTTATTTTTTTTCTTATTTGATTTTATATTTTTCTTCTCTTATTTATTTGTATCCTCCTCCTCTATATCTGGGATATACTACATAGCATCCATTTATTCTATTAGATATAGCATAGTGGTATCTATAGGTCCCTCCATTATATATAAGTAATCTATTTCTATATAAAATTATTAGTGATCCAAAGATTTATATTCCATAACCACACCTATGTGCATGAAAAAATTTATCAACTTGATTAGATGGACAAGTGTATCCTTGTGTCTCCTTATACCCCTAGACTTCACATAATGGGCACTACTTATTATAGATGGCTCTCCAAAGATACCATATGTTGTTGTACAGTGGTTAAAGGTATAGGACAATGATTTATACATTAATTTTGAAATAGTGGCTATAATAGGATCCTTTCCTTTGGTGGATTTACACTTTGTGTACATGATGAATTAGTTACTAGATATATTTAGACAATTTATGCTACAAGTTTGCACCAAAATTCTTCTTGACCTATAATATACACAATAATAGAGGGAGGGGGTTATATAATGTTGAATAAAAGGTCTTTTATTACCTTATTCAACACTTGGCAAGTGTGCACTACTTTATATAAAAATAATTCCTTCTCCTCATCCTTATTGTAGACCTCTTGGTTGATATCTTTGATCATGCATTGAAGAACTTCTTGTTCATCAACCCCAAATTTATGAGATCATACTCACAAACTATCCTTGGAACATGTGGGTTATCCAACTAAAACTTAGTTTACCTTGATGTCTTTTTGGATAGCTATGGTGAGGTTCTTTGTGTAAGTACATTCCATTTGCCTTTTTCTTGCTATGGGGGAGTTGAAGGCTGTTGTGATAAAGCCTATGGTTAAATAGCTAGTTATGGTTGTGATTTATCTTTCCTAAGTTATTATGCACCTAGAAGGATGATTTGAATAGGTTTTACTAACCTTGAGACTTAGTATCTATGCCTCCATACTTTATCTTATGCTTCAAACATTATGATGAATAAGGGCATTGGAGTTGTAGTTGGTGTGGCCAAATCATGCACCTTGATTTGAATACCATTATACAAGTTACTTATCGATGCATCCAACCCAAAATATTACATGACATCCTATAGAATTCAAGGGTGTGGCCTAATCAAATCTAGAGCTTCAAGCCCATGTGTTAAACCTATGATGTTTGATTGATTTGTTATACCAATATATGGGTCTCAATTTTTGTGCATGAGA
Organism: Torreya grandis; assembly: GCA_037957365.1. Taxonomy (NCBI): domain Eukaryota; kingdom Viridiplantae; phylum Streptophyta; class Pinopsida; order Cupressales; family Taxaceae; genus Torreya; species Torreya grandis. Next base: position 2,901,481 of record JARHVA010001879.1, on the reverse strand, counting down.
GTATATCAATAGAAGATATTATAATACTCATGTTCTTTTAAGTCTATAATGTTTTGGCATTGTTAATCCCCTTTATTTTATGTATTTTAATGTCTAATTTACTCTTTCCAACCTCTTTAAATTAACTAAACTACCTGTGCATGAGTGCACTTCTTAATCTTTAATATTTTTAGTTTGACAGTGACCTTTTTATCTCCTAAATCTTTCATTTATTCCATATTGTGTTTTTGATTTGACCATATATCACTTCATGTAGCCACTATATTTAATTAATCCACCTATTGCATCCCAAATTATTCTTCTTAGAACAAGATGCAATATTTTGAAATGCCATGTCATTAATGATCTTGAATGAACATTAGCGGTCCATTTGCCATACATGTCTTATCACCGTCACTTTCCCAGACTTGATTTGAGCTATATTTAGTTATGACCAGCTATCATTGATGATATGCCACTAAAATATAAATTCATTGTCCAATCATAGCCTCTTCTCAGATGTTGTGATGTGAGATTAAATGTGGTAAGGCTTAAGCCTATAGCCATTTATATGTCCTAGCAATATGGTTCCCTCCAAATCTTTTAGTATAATGGTACCTTGGTATAAGAGTTATTTAATAATTTAGGGTCCTTTCCATATAGTGTGCATCTTCCCTATAAATTCTTTGAACCTACTATCATATAATAACACTTCCTATTCTAGATTAAATTCTTTAGATGATAAGTTATGATCATGACATGCCTTCTGAATTGGTGTTCGAATAAGTGTTAAAATAATCAATTCACCATTAATGAATACAAAATGCATTTTGAATTTAAATAATGTTTTATTTATTATTTATAAATATCTTTGTACATTCACTTAATAGCCATAACTCAACTATCCCCCACACACCATAGTTATATCAAATCCCTTACAATAACCTTTACAATCAACATTGAGGGTATTACAATACACATCAACATATCTCCTAGGAGATACCATGAAATAAGATTCCAATCATGTGCATGTTCAAGGTATCTACTTGGATAACCCTTCAAGGTACCATAAGACCCTTCAAGGTATCTCCTATAAGATACCTTTAAGGGAATTGTATTACCTTCAAGGGTAAATTGAAATTATCTCCTAGGAGATACATTTTAAACATACATAATATTACCCTTGAAAGTATTACAAGGGCATTCAAGGTATCTCCTAGGAGAAAATTTTAAATAAAATTCCAATCATGTACATATTCAAGTTATCTTCTAAGAGACTCTCTAAAGGTACTATAAGGCCCTTCAAGATATCTCCCAAGAGATCCCTTGAAATAAATTTCCAATTGTATGCATGTTTAATGTATCTACTAATAAAACCCTTAAAGTGCATTGTACTACCTTCAAGAGTACCTTGATGCTATCTCCTAGGTGATACCTTTAAAACATGTAAAATGGTACCCTTAAAGGTATTAAAACATACTTCAAGGTATCTCCCAAACTATAAATTATCTTGACAAGACATTATTCCATAAATAGTCACTAAGATCTATCAACTAGAATAGTTATGTCACATTCTTCATTAACATAACTTAGTTAACTCAAAAAAGAACTTTTAAAACTGCTATTGCATATATCAAATAACTAAGATACTATATCAATGACAAGAAATGAATGAGACCATGATGCAACATAAACTTACAAAATAAACTAAAGGATTTTTAATCTATATTTGATGTCAAAATTCATCCTCTATGATTAGACATGGTGATAGAATTTTTATAGGCTTGGGATGGGACCAACTTCATCTCTCAATAAAATTTGATTTAAAACTCAACATATCATCAATCAAAATCTTGTTAGAGACCAAAAAAATTACAATAGGAAATATTCCCACACAAGGCTTGTATTTATCATTGGGGTTGCCTATGAGGTAACATCTATAAATGGTTGCACTTATGTACTAGTAGATACTATAGCTATTGTAATTAAAAATTAAATCATTGATACTATAGCTAAATTTATTATCATAGTGTGGCATGCCATTAGTGGGAGTCTTACAACTATAACATATGCCATAGTTGGATAAATAGATACAACTAAAATTACCAGTGGGGTGACAATGGATGTCATAGCTTGCTTACTTGCCTAAATTTTGAGGTAGAGAGTATGGCTAACATGGAATTCAATTTCCACTTCCTCAAAGTCCAATAGGGGTATTTTAAAAAGTTGAGTAATATTATCCATCAAATTTATGTGTATCTTTAGTGATGCCCAAAACTCTATGTAAAGGGTTTTTGCACTAAGAACCCTACTTTTATAAAAACTCTCTAATTGTCACACTTCATCAACTATTATATACATAACACCCTCAAACTCTACTCTAATGTTGTTGGTAGTTGCATGGAGAAGGTCTTCAACAATGGATTTGTGTACAAAATCTCTCTACAGAGTGATTACATTATTGATCCTTATTTTTCCCAAAATATCCATAACTTGCCTCTCCTAAATGATCAACTTTAGTACCAAAGACTTCATGTCTTGGTTCTACTCAAGAAAGGCATCTTTCCTCATAACTACATAGTTCTACACCTAAGCAAAATTAGTGGTTGATATCAGGTTCAAATGGAAATAATATTTTTTCCTAGATATTCTAGTAAAAAATGTAGTTTAGCCTCCATTTTCATCTTCACTACCTATGGATATACATTTCCCCATCAAGGTTATGACTCCCCTTTTGTAGCTCTGATTAATTGGATGATATTGTATAACTTATTGGCCTCCCCTGTACATTATCAATGATGTCCACTAGGGGTTGTATGGTTCTTATTCCTTTTAATTATTTGATGGCTTGATCATATCCTTTGAACATTTCCTTGATCACCCCTATAGAATCCATAAAGGTATAGGGGTCCTCCCAGGGTAGAGAGATCACATCATTGGGATGTACTTTTCTCCTTTTAAATATAGATAATATATATTCCCTCTATTCTAATTCCACATCCTACATTTACGTAATGGATTTATTCCTTTTAAACCTCCTCATGATCTTTGAATCCTTGTTAAAATATAACTTAACCACTGATTGCTCAATGACTACTAGGTTTTATCTACCCTCTTTTGCCTATTGCCTCTTTTGTACCCATTTTGGTATATTAAAAGTTATTGAATACTCATTGATCTTTGTAGGATATACTAGCGTCAAGGATTGAGGCTTTCCTAGAGGAATCATGGGCTTAGGGGAAGAGGGTCTTGTTTGTGGGAATAGTGGGATTGCCCACCTCTAACTAGTGACCTTTATAGGGGGTGATGTAACCAGAACCAACTTTCCCTTTTCCAACTCCTTTTAGGTGGTCACCACAAAATTATAGGTGTGAGTAGGTTGGGTTAGTGACATCCTAATTTGGGTAGATGGTTGAGATGGATAAATAGGTGAAGAAAAAATGGAGGCTGAGACTAGGCTCTCAAATGGGACTCATTTCTATAGTTGAGGAGGGTTAGTTATGATGAAGTAGAAGTACTTGGAGGGAGTACTAAGGAAATTTTGTAAGTACTAAATGGTAGAGGAAAATGTGATCCCAAATTTAATGGTAGTAAATTAATTATGGAGTGGACTAACCTAAACTCATTTAAAGAATTTAAAGACTGAGAGGAAACAATAATACTAGTTGCCATTGAATTAGAAATTATAGAAGATGAGGACAAATAATAGTGGGCTAAGGTGCTTACATGTTGCATAGAAGTAATTAGGGGAAATATTGAAACATTTTTTGTTATTTTCTATGGGGATGAAGGACCCAGAGATACTCTCACTGATTTTCCACTTATAGAAGCTAGGGTCTCGAATCTGCTTCATCCTTACTATCTCCCTCTTCTAGAATTATATCAGTGGAAAATAAATTAGTCCCAAAAATATTTGTACCCCTTGAATGCGCATCTTATTATTCAATCCATTCATCCTTAGGTTCACTCTCAGTAGTCTCACTAATATATAATGAGAGTGATGTCTCAGATTCACCTTCCCATTATCCTTCATCTAAGGGCAATTTATTTCATTCCTTATCACTATCCAATACCTCTATGGGTTATATTATTCTAGAACCCTTCCTTCCATTCAAGCATCCCCTTGATCCCTCATTAGGTGCCTCTTAGATAGGTGCACACTATGGGGAGGTTAGAGGAGTCCTGGGTTTCCTTTTGTATAGAATAGGCTCCATGGTGGGGGTAGAAGTTTGTGTGGAGGGAAGTGGAGTATAAACTAATGAAACAAGTGTGATATTGGGTGGATATGAGGGGATAATGTATGGATGTAAACCAATAGCTAAGGTGAAGGAATGAAGAGGAAATTTTTGTGCTGTGGTGAGTGGAGGAAAGGGTAATATAGAGAAGGCTCAACTAGTCCCCATAGTAGTAGATGTTGCATGAATTAGAGGTGAAGGTACGAGATGAAAATTGAATAAGGAGAGGAAGGAATGAAGATCAAATTTTTGAACTATGGTGAGTGGAGGGACAAATAACATAGGGAAAATACCACCACTACCCATGACATTTTTGTTGCCTTATGATGCAAAGGTTGGAGAAATGATTTTTGATACTACAATAGTTGATATGATGTCAATGAAGGGTGATGAGGCATGAGGAGATGCCCAAAGGGCTGCTTGCTCTTGTGTTTCCATTTGAGAAGGGGTCCACTTAGGAGGCTCCAAAACCTAGTGCTAATTTTTAATATTTTTGGCCTGCTCTTTGGTGGTTTTAGTATTATACTGTATGTACCTATCCACCACCATTGACACTGTGACCATCTTCATCCTAACATGGACCTCTATGTTTTTTATGGAATTCATAAACACTTCATCATTTAAATTGTGGATGTGCCTATAGTTGATATTTACCCTTCCTTTGAGTCTCTTTAGGTGTTTCCTCATGTTCTTCCTGGGGTCTCATTCTCTATAGGGTGCCCACATGAAATCATAATGGGTTTGGGTTTTTACCACTTGATATAAGTGTTCCCATTTGGTGTATTGAATCCTACCAATATTAAGGGGAGATGGGTACCCAACTACCCACTTCTTATTTATTAGCTAAACATCCATTGAGTTATCCAATTGGGGATCAATTTCTTGTCTTACAACTTTGTCTAAGACCAACCTAGGTAGATATATAGGGTAGGATATATTACCCTCTATCCTAATTATGATGTAGTTTGGTTAGATCCAGTAATCACCCATCTTGCCTATGTTCTACCTGATTTGATTTGAGAGCCTAGGCATAACTTTACCATGTATGGCCTAGTATACCATTAGGTAGAAGGTCTCAATAATATTGGTCATTTTTCTCTTGAACCTATGAATTTGGAGGATGTTGAACCTTTCACATTTCATATTCATAAGGTACTCTTCAAAATCCTCCAAAGGCTCATCAAAATATGCATGCATGGTTCTAGTTATAGTATCCACCATGTAAGACATCATATAGAAGTTACAATCTGGGGAATTATTCATATTAGTTATTGTGATAATGATGTTGAAACTAATGATTTACCCTAAATAAATTATCCTTTTAGAGGTGAGAATAAGGTTGTTAGGGGACTCCACACCTCATTGACATAAGTCATTCTGGGGAAACTATAGATTTTGTTTAATAGGGCCATGACAATTCTGACTCTAGGTCAAAAAGTGGCAATTAGATAGTAGAAAAAAGGTCTCTAATTTTAAAATTACTAGGGTCATTGGCCCATTATTTTATCTTAGTGGCTACATTGTTTTCATGTATCTAAGCAATCACTAGAGTTTGGTTGTATTCCATCTTTGGGGTAGGTAGCCTAGAATACCTTTCAAATGCTCTACTAGAGTGGCATTTTGGCAAAAGTGAAAGATTTTGCCAAAAAATTTACCATTTGTAAACAAATAAAACAATAAGTTGATATAGGATATTACCTCTAGTTTAGCTATGATGTTATGCACACCTAGTGTCTTGATTGCCAATAGATCACCCCAGTACCTCAATGAAAATGTAGAGAGTTGGTCCTCTAGATTGTAAGGTTTGGCCTTATCAACTTCTTCCTAAATATAAGAGAAGTGCTTGAAATCATGTTTGAGGTCAAATTCATAAAACACTATGTCATTATATTATGATATTCCTATAATTAAATACACAGATGGAGGAGGTGAACTTTGAGATGAAGAGGCCGTGATTATGTGGCTATGAAACTTTTGGTTCATGACGGTTCAAATTCAATCTTGATATTTGTTATTTTAATGGAAATATGAGTGTAATTGGCTCTAAAAATTTCATTTATTACCATTGGATTCACTAGATTCACCTAATTGAATGTATGGTTGTTCAATTCATAAGATAATGACACTTTGATTGTGTGAAACTCATAAGATAGTGACACTTTGATCACATTAGTATTATAGGATGGTGCCACTTTGAAAGATCGCACTGAGTCACTTGGTTGGGAGATTTTGTGCAATGCCATTCATTGAGATAGTATCTGGATGATTGGGATGATGACATTCATCATGATCTTGCTTTCCCAAGGATTTCATACATTAAGTTCAATCTATCAATCTCTAGGTAAATGGGATGGAGGCACTTGCATTAATCACAGAGAGTTGATCATCTAATGAACTTGAAATATTTTTTGAGTGTTGAAATGTTGTAGGTTTATGGGTGCATACCACATGTCCTTGACTATTTAAAAATTAAATATTAAGCTTAATGTCATGGATAACCTTGAAGGTATTATAGGTCCCTTCATGGTATCACTTAGTACTACCTTCAATCATTCAAGGGTACCCATATGCATGTTTGAAAGACATATCCTAGGAGATTACCTTCAAATTTTTGGGTTCACAATAGAGATTCAAAACACATACAAGATACCAAAGTATAAGAACCTAAAATTTTCCATAATTTTTCTCAAAATCCCCATTACTTAGTATCATTTTATATAATAATAAAATACATGGTTGAATATTGACTTAATTATCTATTTTTCTCTACTTGGTTATTATGTTCTTATGCATGTTTGAAATGTATCTCCTAGGAGATACCTTCAAGGTCACATGAAACAAGAATTGAAGTGTGCAGTATATGATATTAAAAGTTATTATTATTTTTTGATTGACATAAGCTGTGTTGTTAAAAAAAATGTTATTCTTTACCTTTTTAACATTTTTAGGTTTTAACATATCTTCATGCTTATGTTATGGTATAAATATAGCTTTATCTCCTACATATAGGTATAAATTGGATTGATTTTATAAATAACCTGATTAACAACTCTTTTCATGTATTTTTCAAATGAACAAGCTAAAAAATCATACAGCAATGGATTTCCATTGTGGAGACTACATTTTTCTCATAAATAATGGTAAGGTCATTGGTGAAGGAATAATACACAAAGTGGTAGGTCTAGATGCTAAGTCTCTTGAACCCATAAATCTCACTTCCATATACCATAATGAGGAAATACCTATTGAATGTGCAAGCATTAATATGACTAAATATTTTGATCTGTCTCTATCACATCAATTTATTACAACTTTTGTGGATAATTTGGGGGATGTAGTTGATAGTTTTACTATATAGAGCACAAGAATGATGCAACATATCACATACAAGATTTCTATAGACAATGACATGGAATAAACAAAAAATAATTTTAGTTTAGTTATGCATATAAGACCATTGTAATAAGAAAACCCTTGATTGGAGTCATTGTTCAATATATCAATGATCCTACCACATTTCAAAGACTAAGAAAAAAAATCTTGTGAAAAGGGTACATTTTTTACATAAATTTACAACTCTTACAAATGATGAAAAAAATATTTTGGTTTGTTGAATTTGCACAAACAGTGGAGATTTTTATTTGCATTCATATCCCAATGTTAGAAAATGAATTGGTAATTTACATAAGGCAAGTTATAAAACATTTTGATACATGTAAAATAGATGTAACTGAAACATCTATTGTTAGATGTCTTTCCAACAAAAAAGTAGACATTGAATGTAGAGAAATATATTTACCATAAATGACATCAAAGGAGAAATAAATTGGGAAAATTTGAGACGTAGTGAATAATGAATTCACTCCTTGCTTGACATTCCTAGTTCAAAGGCATCCAAAAAAATTAACTCATGCTTATAACTACTCAGGATGAAAAATAAATAAGCCAAACACTTCACTCAACCAAGTGGATTTTGATGAAAGCATAGATAGTGAGATTTCAAAAATGTATGAAGATAAATGTTGTACCAAAAAAAATGAAGTCAGGATTATCATTTGAGATGTTAAAATCTGCAAGGATAAAATTTCTTGATTCCACCACAATAGATACAAGGTAGCATATCTTGGATGCCCTTTCTATTAGTTTGTTTAAGAAAAATAAAAACAAAACTACCATTGATTTTTAGGGTACATAAATATGTTTGGAAGCTTGTCTTAAAATACATGGATTTAAGAGAAGTAGCTTTTTTGACATTCAAAATTATCACAAAAATTGGGAATGAAATGCATTCCATGTAGGGAGATGTTAAAAAAATACAAAAAAGAAGATAATGATAGCTAAAGATTTATTGGAACAATTAGTGGATGATTTTGTATATGTTTATCCATGACTAACATGCCAATTAGATATATACAACTCATGATAAAATGTTTAATATCTTCAAGCATATTTCACTCAAGAATTTATGAGGGACCACATCAATGCACAACTAGCAGATATGGAATATAAGCTAATATCCTAGCCAAAATTCAATAAAATATGGAAAACTAATTTTTATGATGTGACCATTGCCACATCTAATGAATTCACCAAGTGTAAAATATGCATCTTGTTGACTCAACAAAAATTATCTAGGTCCTTCTTTATAGATTAGGAAGATCGTATTGATCAAGAATTCATGATACACTCAAATAAGATACTTTTTGAAAGACAAATGTATTACATACTTAAATAAATTTTAGAGAAATACCCTGAAGAATGCCTCAGTGTCATTCATGATAAGGTGGAATGTCAAAAAACATTTTTTCCAAGGATAATGACAAAAAAGCAAAGCAATTACCAACATAATAATAGAGTTGTTAATGGCAGGGATTATAACATATGGTCATAGTGCAAGTAGACTTGGGAATTTTATTTTATCGTATGTTCTTGGAGGATCTAAATTTACCATCACCTCATTAAATAAGTGCTTCAAGGACATGGAAACAACAATTCTAGATACTTATGTATCTTTACTATATAAACTTGGATATTCAAAATGTCCATTGTATGATGCACTTTTGTCTAATAATTTCTATCATGAATGCAAGAAATATAGATAAGATTCACAATCAATCGGTGCCCTTAAGAAACTTCCTTCTCGGCTATACCTTCAACTAGACAACTATTGTAGGGATAATAAGAATAGGTAATTCCATCCATAATTATATTTTAAAAATGTTGAAGCTTATATATAATTAATATTACATTTACAAATTCATAAAATTATGTTTTTTTTTTACTTTTATGTGTTGCAATATATATCTCTCTTTGTCTACAAAGGTGTTTTCGTCAATGCCAAGGTTGGATTTTTCCCTATAGGACATACCCATGAGGACATCAATCACACATTTGGAAACCTATATAGATTTATAAAGAGAAAAGATGTATGTAATATGGTAGAGATGATGGATAGTTATAGGACATGTGAAAATACAAAAAACTTCATGCCAAATTTGATTGAAGAGGCAATGGGTTTAAAAGACTATGTTAATAGTTACCAACTGAAGGGAAGAAATGATATAGTAAGATTGACAAAAGGTCAATAATTTATTTTACACATGGATCAAGGTCATCCCATTATACATTGTAAAAACTCTATAAGAGATAGAAATTGGTTCCCCCCTCCCCCTCTGACTACATAATGGGGAACAAAATAAAATGGCGATCCAAATGTTCAAGAAGGTAATCCAACAAAAATATTTTTCAAAGACTTGGAAAAAAGACAAATTTTCCAAGATTCCATTATTGCAAAAATTTTAGACAGAAGTAGAAAAAAGAGTGAAAAAGAAATTAAATATAATTAGATTAAGTATGTAGAGAAATATAATGAATTTGGTTTGACCAGAGATAGTAAGTGGAAGGATCTAGCATATTACTTCCAAAACATCCATGACACAATGAAAGAAGACATGTTCCCTTTTTAATTTGAATGTAAAGTATATTTTTGGATTACAAATCGACATGACATACCCTTACATAGAGATCTGAATAAAATGGTTCATGATAATACCCTTGATTTTGGAGTGGCATCTACAAATACATATGTTAGTCCAAGAATAAAAATAATAAAAATTGTATTTGATCCAGCTCAAAATGTGTTAATTACAAATATGTTATTTGTCAGACCTATTGATTCTATTGGAGTGGACTACACAACATGGGTTGTTAAAGCTAAAATCAATATTGAGATACTACAAACAAATGAAGATATAGAATGAAGGGTCAATGTAGATTAGTTCATCCTAGTTCATGTAGGGGAAAAAGATGTAGACTAAGAAAAAGTTTATTTAGGATGCTTGGATAAGAAATGGAAGCCAAACCCAACTGACACATCTTTACCATCAATACTCATAGATATTATCATCTACACTTAACAACCAAATAAAAGTCAGCGAGGTCATACACTAGTTCTCATTGATTTTTTGAAAGGCATTATAACAAACTATTTGATTGCATTGCCCCACTAGGAACTATCAAAAATAGTGATAAAGGATTGGGAAATTTGAAATGGTGATTCCTTAATTTTGAAATGAGAAATATGAATGCTTTTTGTCAAAATTTAGTCCAATTTTTTGGGAATGTATAATGTTTTATTATTTTATTTATTTATATTTATTTCTAGTGGCACTTCACATATTAGATCTTAGAAAATACATTTCAGAATTTGAGTTTTATAATTTTTACTACAACAATTTAGTATTTTAGTAATTATGCATCTATTTAATAACATTTGACTATTGTAACATCCACTTCACATTTTTGTGTTTCAAAATGGTCTTTGACTTTTTGTATTCCAAATAGCTAGATCGCATTACATGAATCACAAAAACCTCTTTAGCTTTTCGGTTTTTTGAATTAAACTTCACATTTTGCATCATTCAAAATGGTCTTTAGTAAATGGTGTTTATAATTTTCACATCAGAACTTACACATTGTATTTTGTGCATTAAAAAATACACTTCAAAATTCCCATGTTTTTGAAAATGTCTTTGGGGTTTACACCTTGGAATGTTCCACTTGCATGTCAAGATTTGTTCTTAAGCATTTACGTATCAAAAAATGGTATTTGGATTTTTAGTTTTGCAAATTACACTTTGGATAAGCACCCAAGATTGAGCCATGTGGTACAATATCGATTACTTAGTTGTGTATAAAGATGATTTGTATAGAAAAAAGTCTTAAATAATGCAAGCAGCCAATATTACGACAAGCATCATAATCTCAATAAATTGACTATGTGGGATGTTATATTAATAATATAATAATAGAACACTCATTATCAACATGTAACATGTACACAAATATGAGATAAACTTTGATGGTCATGGGGACATCACCTGATTCAAATTAAATAGGTAGTTCATGATCCAATTAACCACTGACACATGGCATCCCAATCATCCAAAGTGATATAAATCACATATCTCTTAAGTGTCTAATTAATGTATGAATTGTTTTTATTTAATAAATAAATTTTCCAGGCTTATTATCTATAAATGCATCATCTATTAACTAGTTTAAATGGTTGTATAAATTTGATTGAAGATATTAGAAAGACCATGGGCCTTATGACTATTTTTCACATTTAGATAGATGTGATTTATTCATAATAAATTCAACCAATTTTCAATTATTTTGGATTATTTTAAATAATTTGGACTTATTACAAATATGTTAGATAGATGTGATTTATTTATAATAAGTCCAAGTAATTATTGATGAAGTCCAATTTATTTATGATAGTTTTCAATTATTAATTATTTTTTATCCTTTTAAATAATTTGGTCTTATTACAAATACATTAGATAGATGTGATTTATTTATAATAAATCCAATTTAATCTTGATTCAGTCCAAGTTATTTTTGATAATTTTAAAAAAATTGGATAGTTGATAAGTCCATATTATCTAAAATAATCCTTCCATGTTATTGAAACTATTTAATAAAATTATAGTAGTACACTTTCTTGGTTTCATTCCCTACCTAATAGATCCTTGTATACATATCTAGAAATATAATAATATTTTTTGATATAATATATGAAAAATAATGGATGTAGGGTCACTTATGAGCATTTACCTTCTCTACATCAAGCCAAATCTAAGAAATTTTGTGATTACGTTATAATATTTAATAATTTTGTGCATCAAATAATTTTTCAACCAACTAATTTATAAGTACAAATTTTTTTTTGACGTCTTATTTATCCATTTAAATTGAAGCTACTCTATCATACTTGTGAGTAATTTTTATCCCTTTATTATGGGTCCTTATCATTAGAGGAAGAAATGTGTATTATTCAATTATCAAAAAAATAGATAACACCATTGAGTTACATAATTAAAATTATCATAAATAATTCCTATCATATAATTTTGGCACACGTACTACCAATAAGTTTAAATAATTCAACTACAAATTATCTTATAAAAATGTACATGATAAAGAACTCCATGAAAAAAATGTGCATCTTTATGTTCACAATCCATTGCATAATGTTGACTCCAACTTTTAACATGTCAAAGTCTTGTATAAATGAAATTAACTTAATCCTGAAAATGCTAATCACAATCATTTATTTACATCAACAAAGGTGCAACCACTTAAATTTTCTTTCAATTATTGTCCACATGATATTTTAAATAAATTATTGTTCAAAATTTTAATTAAATTAATATCACCCTCTTCATTATTTGGAGAAAAATTAATGGGAATCCATTTTTAAATTATCATGGTATTAATGTACATTGTGATAATGATTGTTCATCATTACAAGAAAAGTTAATAGAAATTTCATAAAAAGGGGTCTAGAAAGGATATTTTTTGATAGGGTTTTGGTTATATACATAATGGCTATCATTTATTACCAACTTATAAATGACACCACATTCCTTATTGGAACCTACAAGATAATATAATTTATTAAAATTCAAGAGATTCATCATAAGGTAAGCTTAGGATATATAATGACTTCCATACATTCCCATTCAAATATTAAACACATGAGAGATAAAGGAGGTGATCAGAGCCATGGCACTAGCATTCGAGTGATAGAGGAAATTTATGTCCAAATGATACCATGAGGTAATGGTTCTCAACAAGATGTTTTTTGGTTGATGTTGAAGTTTAATTATGCTTGACAATGGTTGGAAATTTTTTGATTAATAAGTTATTTTGTTAGTTGTGACCCCTTTTAAAGCATGCTTAATACTTGGGTTTAATCTACCTAGAATACTTGTATCATTAGGCTAGATAATATGCAAAACATGAAAAATGCCTTTTACTATTGCATTTTATAGACCCTATTCATGCAGTAATGATATTGACCAAGTTTGCCACTTGGTACATATGTACCTCCTATTGGTGCTCTCTTTCTGGAATAATAACTTTATTATCATAGAGCATGTTGCTCTAAAATTCATTATTTAGGTGTAATTTACTAGGTTTCCTCTTCATTTTTGGCATTTTATTAATGAAATCATGGATTATATTGGATTTGTCACCTGTCATGAGCCTACAACATTCCCTTCCACCAACCTCAAAAAATGGGTCTATGTTGAAGTATATTTTCAGGGGATCTCATAGAGTTTATGGAAATTCAAGTTGGCAAGTCTCAAAACTCACAGTGGGTCCTTTATATTAACTTTCCTAATAATTGACTCCATTGTTAATCCATAGATCACAATATCAAGGACTATATAACCCATAATAGGCCAGATCCTAAACTCACCTTTGATATATCAAAGATCACTCAAGAGGATGCATGATAAACTAATGGGGGATGAAAAAACTATAATAAGGAGCCCATTCATCTAAATCTAGTGAAAACTAATAAATTCTGTTCCATTTTTATCCGATAAGCATCTCTACATAAAACTCAACCTACTAGGTAATTGCATGATATCACTCAACATTCTAAGTATTGGGCCCATTCTATGGTGGAACTACCAAAAATTTATTTTCATAGTATGTCCATCACTGCAAATGTTTTGGCTAGTTCTCAACTTTCTTTAAAGTTTTCTCTTGACAATTTTTTTCTTATGCTACATCTTATCTCCCATGTATGTGCATGTAGGTGCACACATAGTCCCTCATGGGATTCCTCAAATTATTCTCATATTACCTCTTTTTATGAATCTAAAAAATAGGTTTAGTATGTGGTCACCTTGGAGGTCAATTGGGTTGCTCAGTGTCAAGATTTTTTACTTTCTAATAATAATCAATTCCTGAAGAATAGATACGAATCCCTTGAATGGATTGAATCCAAATGTATGTCTTTTCATAATATTAATATTTTAATGGTTATTCATATAATGTTTAAGTTCTTGGAGACTTATTTTTCATGTACGTGGTGATATGTTTTAGTTAAACATTTGTAGATATTGACATTTTCTGCTATAGGAAATTAAGGTGCTTCATTTCCTTCTCTGCATTGTCAACAAAGTGATATTTCCTAATATATTAATGTTGATAATCAATTATGGCCCTATTTTTTGTAGCCTTCTAATATTTATTACTCTAAAATGGTGGCCACATTTTTTGGATTATAGATGTGACCCTACACATCATGTCATTTGGGCCATTTTAAATATTAAGAACTGTTATTTTGGCATCATTAGTGTTTATACCTCAAATTTTGTTTATGAAAGGATGGATTTATAGTGGTGGCATGCCAATGCATTACCTAACACCCATTAGGTAATATGTGGTGACTTCAACATAGTGTAACCACCTAATGATAAGATTGGCCTTCTACCAATAAGATGGTTTGTTGAAAAAAGTGAGGCATGGATTTTAGTGAGAAATAAAATTAGGTTTTATGAACCTAACACTATTTGTCATCCCAAATATAAAGTTTTTTATGGTTGGATAAACCTTTCAATTGGATTTGATTGCATGCTAAAATAACTTGATTAGGCCATGTTCTCTACATAACCATACTTCTTATTTGACAATAACTTTTCTCTACATGTGGAAGCATTGTAGTAATTTTTACTTCCCAAAAATTTGCCTACTCATTTTTATTTATTTCATAGTTTAAAAATCCAAACATTCAATAAATTTATTTTTTTATAAATATAGTTTGGTTGACTCATTATCCCACCATGTCCCATAATAATTAGGTTGTATCATGGTCCCTAGGCCTACTTAATAGCCAATTCAAATTCAATGGTGGGATGATTAACTTAATTATATGGCTATGTTTATTTAAATCTATTTTTGTCAATTGGCAAATTTACAATAGTTTTCTTATTCAGGCACCTGATCAGAGCTAAGCCAAGTGGTGGAAGAGCTCGCTAAAACCCCCTTTAGTGAGTATACCAAAATTTAGGTGGATATATTGAGATAAAATATCCAAAACACATATATGTAAAATATTTGATCATCTCAAATTCAAAAGTGGATGTAGTAGCTCAAAGTAGGGGTTAGGGTTTTCAAATATCTTTTTCAAATGATCAAAGCTAATACTCCCTCCCACCAAATCTAATCCATCTAGGAGGATGGTCTCCACCTCACTAAATTCTTAACATGCTTAGAGCCTTTGACAAACATTACCAATAGGTTTTAAAAACTCATGAACTTTTCATGAAGAGACAATAAACCCTCAACCTATGCCACTTAGTTGTTTTGAGTAAATTCACTCCTTCCCAAAGTGTTATCTATAATAGACAATCTCTATAGAGGATTTATATGAGGAAGTTATGCATATAGTCAATGGCAAAGATCCTATGTGTGATTTCTTTCCATGTGAATTTTACAAAACAAATGTGGGATATGGTTGGCCTTGATCTCTATAAATTCTATCTTGAAGCCTTCCACATATATTATTTCAGTGTGAGTATAAACAAAGGTCACATAAAGTTCATCTCAAAATAATGAGATATTAAATTTATTTGAAATTGTATGCCTATCACATTTTTTAATGTATCCTACAAAATTATCTCTAAAGCTTTAGCTCTATGGTTTCATCACCTTTTACCTTTGATTATACAACTCAAGCATGCAAGGTTCATTGAAGGTACATATCTCATGTATAATTTTAACATTGTGTGGTAAGGCATGGAATGGGCATACCTCTCCAAACATAGTGCCATGTTTATAACAATTGACTTCTAAAATCATATGATTATATATAATGTACATTTATCTCTTCTATGTTGTAAGCTCTAATATTTGGGCATACCTTATTTCAAGTGGTTTGGATGCCTTTTCATAATTATTGTACCTTTATTTCTATTAATGAAGTTATCTCAAAGTAGTTTGGTCTTTTTAGGTCCATAAGAAGGTGTTTCCAATTAGATCAAACTCTTTATGTTCTTATTGTTGAAGGTTTTGGCTACCCAATTTGTAATTACCAATGTCAATTCCTCATTTACATTATTTTTTTTTTAGTAGAGGATTGATTGCAATTTCTTAATGGTTTTTTTTTAAAAAAAAATTCCTTCCTCACTCTAATTGAGGATGAGGCTAATATTTCTAGTTCCATGTATTATCTTGATATTTTTGTATTGCTTCTAGATCATCCATTCAATGGCATAAAACTTAGTGATACAAACATTGTTTTCTCCCCCCTATGGATGGCTCAATATGACTATAAATTTCTCCAACACAATGAAATTATTAAGTTCTTGGGCATCCTTCTACTTTCAAAGATTCCCCATCTAGACTTCAAAATATGTGGTAGATAGGGTAGAAAATAAGTTATTCCATTGGATCATGAAACCATTATCATTGTCTATAAAATTATAAGTTCATTCTAAAGTACTTACATATACCCATGTCCATTATTCATTTTATTAGGTGCCTTCCAAGCAGTCAGTCTAAAACTAGAAAAAATGATTAGAGACTTCATTTGGACTAACCCTTCCACTTGAAATTTTTATTGTAGGTGTCTTGGTAATATTGTTGCCTTCTCCAAGTATTATTTGGTATTAGATTGATAAATATATCTCAATAAGGTTCATATATCTATGCCAAATGGATTATCCATGGCATTGATGAAAATTAAGCCTAAAAGGTGGTCATCTGCAACTTTTTTACTCAAGGATCCCCCTACAAGCATGTAACATGGAAAGGATTGTTTTTTATAAAATCATTACTCTAATTTACACTATGAATGTTGCGAGATTATTTTTGATAATTTTTTAATAAAAATATTAGGAAAGAGTCAATCCTTGGATTTTATAAAATATCTCTAAGTTTAGAGATGGCCTCTCTATCAATCAAAACTCCCTATGGTGGTCCCCTATCATTAAATTTCATGCATTTAATTTGGTATAGGTGCCTTATATTCATTCCCTTAAACTATTTCAAAGGGGAATTTAGAGAGTGTTTTGTAAAAATGCTCAGTTTTGGTTCCCATGGGATGAATTCAAATGTAAGAGTAATCTTTCTACTACAGATAGAGAATCTTATGAAGATAATGTGGAAGACTTTCTAGTGGGAATGCTTCAAAAAAACATAGTAATTTATTCCTACCCTTGGTGGAAAGTATGCAAATGGTATTTTCACACCCCTTTCATGAATTACACTTATCATAAAGTTTATGAATTGATCTCAACACATCTACCTAGGGTTGACAAACTTAATGCTCATTGGAATAGTTAGTCCCTCCTCACAATTTTGGGGAGGCATTTTTATATTGTGTGGATTTCATGTATTGATCCTGAGTTGGCTCAATTTATATGATGTTTACTTAATCAATGGATTCCTATAAGCATAAGGATATTTCAATTAGGTGTCATGCAACCCTACTACAATTTATACTATCACTTAGAGACTCTCATGCACCTTTTCTAGTTTTCCCCCAAAGCCCAAAGTGCATGGGTATGGATATATCATTTTTTCAGGCCTTTTCACCTAGACCCCTTTACTTGGTTTTACACATTATTGGGTGATAACCCAAAAATTACACCTCAATTCACCCAAGTCTATCATGTTTTTAAAGGGGAATTCTATTTTACATAAAGAAAGAAAGGAATTTAAATTTATTATATAATGTTTTTACAAACATATATATTTATACATATAAGAAGGATATGGTTATTTATAATGTTCTTATATAGATTCCAATAAAAATAAAAAAAGTGGCTATGGATTTGGATCACCTACAACAATTACTTGGTTACTATGTTGATGCCCCATACACTATTACTCATATACCACCATCCCTATCATGAAACTCATTGCTGAGAGGAGGTAGTGTCCCTCATTAGATGGGTCCTCACACAACCATGCTACTGATTCTCCATTGTATCTCCACTCTCCTCCTCTACACCATCATGTATTTTAAGGCAAATACTCATCCTCCATAAGATCATGTTTGGGTATTTATGCCTCCCGTAGACCATTAAATATAGAGTCACCCACTTGAAAGTACATAGGGTGGTAGGTAACTATTGATATATAAAGGCTTACCTCGGCTCACTTTGTATATCTCTCCACATCACATTATGTAAGATACTAAGGTACAATAAGATAGTGACCAACATTCCTATGATTCTAGATGGGACTATATTATTAAAGGGAAATGTGTTACAGATTCCATATGGGGTGATCCTCCTATTCATAATCCTTCCTACGTTGGTCTAATTTATAATGCTACTTAAGTGACTACTTTTCATGTTCTATTACTTTCCTAGGTGAGGCATAGTTTATTTCTATTTCTTGGATTTTTGCCTCACTTGTGTTTCCTAGGTTGGGCATAGAGTGTCATTATGGTATGTTCTCTTTCAACCAAGATTTTTTTAATGAATAGTCTTGAAAATGTCAATATATTTATATTAATAATATAATATTTTATTTATTTAAAAAACTTACAAATAAAAGAATAATCACATTTCAAATAAATGATAAAACTCCAAACAAGTCTTCATCTTTATCTTATAAATCTCCAAATATTAAGCATAAGATTTCTCAAAATTATCTAGCACAAGATAAAATAATTTTAATGTATTTTATTAAAGATAAACATCAATATAAATATACCATTGATAACTCCCTAATCAACAACATAAGAAAATAAGAAATATTAGCATAAGATGTTTCTATTTCCCAATAGTTACAAATTTAAAAATTGCTAACTAAGATTCCCCATAAGTATGGTTTCATAAATTAAATAAATCATGGGGAATAGGCTCCTTGAGAAATATATCTCTCGACATGGTTTAAATAAATTTATCTAATATAGGTATGTTATCAATGAACAAGAGGCATGTGACCCATATATATACAATGAATCTTTGAACCAAAAGTAATAGCTTATCCTTCCACCTTCTTCTCCTATTATAAATAGTGTTCCAATGTCTAAAGTTAAAAATATAATTTAACTCTTAAATGATCCTCTCAATAATATCAACATGACTTCTCATGAATTCATATTGTTAATGCATATTGTAGGTGTTTTTCAAGATATATTATATTGTTTATCCTTAGAGAATAAAGTGTATCACACATGGATTGAATCTAATGTAATATATGGTAATACTATTTTTAAAAACATTCCACATGCATATTTACCCATTAAATTAAAAATGAGTCAATTTGGAAATTGTAGACTTTTATTCATAGTAATCAATACCTTAAAATTGTGAAATAATGTTTGTAATAATCCTATACTTGTATTATTCAATTAAACCATTTGTTTCAATTTTAGTGTGGTACATCCACTTACATTTCAATAGTTTTATCCCTTTTTGAATCATCACCAAGTCCCAAGTGAAATTATTTTTTGAAGGTTGAAGTTTTTCTACCATAACTACTTCCATTTCAAGATGTCCATGACCCTCATTATAAGTCTTTTAATCCTGACTTACTTATAACTATACAAAGTTTACAACACCAAATTCATGTTAAAATATAGTATCATGTGAGTATATAGGAATCCTTGCTCATGTACTAATATCATGGTGAAGATCATAAACTAATTTTTGTTGACATTATGTTAATTGTGCAAGTGTCATGTCGATAACATGGGTCATATGCAATGGAAAAAAGTGTTCTTATAGTGTTGGAGGATTTTTTGATTCCCCTATAACTCTTATCAAGATCTAAAATGATGCTCAAAGTTTTAGTCATCCATGTTCCTCCTTATATAAAGGATATGTCAAGAGTTTTGCCTAGACTAGTAGAAACTAGTGGAATATGAGATGATTTTGGCTCCTTATATTATGTTTTTCACCAAAATACACATCCCATCAGTAAATCATGTTATTAGTGATGGGTACCATAATATAATATTCCCACACATATTTACAATAGTTGTAAAAATTTCTTGGATGACCGTTCACCTCCAAAACATTTCACTTCTCATCTAAGATATGTTCCCGTGTAAAAAACACAGTCGCCGACGTCGGTTATACCGCCATCGTCGGTCAACCTGTAGTGGTCCCCTTGCCGACGTCGGTGATGAGTCGACCGATGTCGGTCTCTGTAAGTCTCTGTTCGCCGATGTCGATACCTGAACTTTTTGTAGATGCGTACGCACAGTCGCCGACGTCGGTTATACCGCCGTCGTCGGTCGACCTGTAGTGGTCCCCTTGCCGACGTCGGTGATGAGTCGACCGATGTCGGTCTCTGTAAGTCTCTGTTCACCGATGTCAGTACCTGAACTTTCTGTAGATGCGTACGAATTTTCACAGATCTGTACGAAATTCGTACGGCCGCTGATATTGCTCAACCCACTAGATTTTTTGATATCAAAATTGAAGAGGAAATTCCTTGGAATGTATAATGAAATTATCCATTTGCTTTAGAGTATCATTCTTGAGTTCAACCAAACCATTCTAATAAGGAACTGCATGTCAAGGCATAATAACTTATCCCACTTTTTAGCATAAATAAGACACATACACTTCTAATTAATCAAAATAATGTGCTTTATTATTTATATATATATATATATATATATATATATATAAATAATAAAGCACATTATTTTGATTAATTAGAAGTGTATGTGTCTTATTTATGCTAAAAAGTGGGATAAGTTATTATGCTTTGACATGTAGTTCCTTATCAGAATGGTTTGGTTGAGCTCAAGAATGATACTCTAATGCATATAATTTTTTCCATTTTTTCCAAAAATCATTAAGTATTATTTATGATTTATTTTTGAATTGTTTTTCATTTTTATTTGTTTCTTCCTAGTGGGAAATATTATTTTACTTTGGTGTTTAAATAAATTTAATTTATAATGGATTTAGATTGTGCTTGTTCACAACAGA